>JAGIQG010000022.1:18924078-19141578 GCA_024679065.1 Sphyrna mokarran
GCTCTCTGTGTGTGTGAGAGAGAGAGTGAGTGCTCTCTGTGTGTGTGAGAGAGAGAGTGAGTGCTCTCTGTGTGTGTGAGAGAGAGAGTGAGTGCTCTCTGTGTGTGTGAGAGAGAGAGTGAGTGCTCTCTGTGTGTGTGAGAGAGAGAGTGAGTGCTCTCTGTGTGTGTGAGAGAGAGAGTGAGTGCTCTCTGTGTGTGTGAGAGAGAGAGTGAGTGCTCTCTGTGTGTGTGAGAGAGAGAGTGAGTGCTCTCTGTGTGTGTGAGAGAGAGAGTGAGTGCTCTCTGTGTGTGTGAGAGAGAGAGTGAGTGCTCTCTGTGTGTGTGAGAGAGAGAGTGAGTGCTCTCTGTGTGTGTGAGAGAGAGAGTGAGTGCTCTCTGTGTGTGTGAGAGAGAGAGTGAGTGCTCTCTGTGTGTGTGAGAGAGAGAGTGAGTGCTCTCTGTGTGTGTGAGAGAGAGAGTGAGTGCTCTCTGTGTGTGTTAGAGAGAGAGTGAGTGCTCTCTGTGTGTGTTAGAGAGAGAGTGAGTGCTCTCTGTGTGTGTTAGAGAGAGAGTGAGTGCTCTCTGTGTGTGTTAGAGAGAGAGTGAGTGCTCTCTGTGTGTGTGAGAGAGAGAGTGAGTGCTCTCTGTGTGTGTGAGAGAGAGAGTGAGTGCTCTCTGTGTGTGTGAGAGAGAGAGTGAGTGCCTCTGTGTGTGTGTGAGAGAGAGTGAGTGCTCTCTGTGTGTGTGAGAGAGAGAGTGAGTGCTCTCTGTGTGTGTGAGAGAGAGAGTGAGTGCTCTCTGTGTGTGTGAGAGAGAGAGTGAGTGCTCTCTGTGTGTGTGAGAGAGAGAGTGAGTGCTCTCTGTGTGTGTGAGAGGAGAGTGAGTGCTCTCTGTGGTGTAGAGAGAGAGTGAGTGCTCTCTGTGTGTGTGAGAGAGAGAGTGAGTGCTCTCTGTGTGTGTGAGAGAGAGAGTGAGTGCTCTCTGTGTGTGTGAGAGAGAGAGTGAGTGCTCTCTGTGTGTGTGAGAGAGAGAGTGAGTGCTCTCTGTGTGTGTGAGAGAGAGAGTGAGTGCTCTCTGTGTGTGTGAGAGAGAGAGTGAGTGCTCTCTGTGTGTGTGAGAGAGAGAGTGAGTGCTCTCTGTGTGTGTGAGAGAGAGAGTGAGTGCTCTCTGTGTGTGTGAGAGAGAGAGTGAGTGCTCTCTGTTGTGTGAGAGAGAAGTGAGTGCTCTCTGTGTGTGTAGAGAGAGGTGAGTGCTCTCTGTGTGTGTGAGAGAGAGAGTAGTGCTCTCTGTGTGTGTTAGAGAGAGAGTGAGTGCTCTCTGTGTGTGTTAGAGAGTGAGTGAGTGCTCTCTGTGTGTGTTAGAGAGAGTGAGTGCTCTCTGTGTGTTTAGAGAGTGAGTGCTCTCTGTGTGTGTTAGAGAGTGAGTGAGTGCTCTCTGTGTGTGTGAGAGAGAGAGTGAGTGCTCTCTGTGTGTGTGAGAGAGAGAGTGAGTGCTCTCTGTGTGTGAGAGAGAGAGTGAGTGCTCTCTGTGTGTGTGAGAGAGAGAGTGAGTGCTCTGTGTGTGTGTGAGAGAGAGAGTGAGTGCTCTCTGTGTGTGTGAGAGAGAGAGTGAGTGCTCTCTGTGTGTGTGAGAGAGAGAGTGAGTGCTCTCTGTGTGTGTGAGAGAGAGAGTGAGTGCTCTCTGTGTGTGTGAGAGAGAGAGTGAGTGCTCTGTGTGTGTGTGAGAGAGAGAGTGAGTGCTCTCTGTGTGTGTGAGAGAGAGAGTGAGTGCTCTCTGTGTGTGTGAGAGAGAGAGTGAGTGCTCTCTGTGTGTGTGAGAGAGAGAGTGAGTGCTCTCTGTGTGTGTGAGAGAGAGAGTGAGTGCTCTCTGTGTGTGTGAGAGAGAGAGTGAGTGCTCTCTGTGTGTGTGAGAGAGAGAGTGAGTGCTCTCTGTGTGTGTGAGAGAGAGAGTGAGTGCTCTCTGTGTGTGTGAGAGAGAGAGTGAGTGCTCTCTGTGTGTGTGAGAGAGAGAGTGAGTGCTCTCTGTGTGTGTGAGAGAGAGAGTGAGTGCTCTCTGTGTGTGTGAGAGAGAGAGTGAGTGCTCTCTGTGTGTGTGAGAGAGAGAGTGAGTGCTCTCTGTGTGTGTGAGAGAGAGAGTGAGTGCTCTCGTGTGTGTGTGAGAGAGTGAGTGAGTGCTCTCTGTGTGTGTGAGAGAGTGAGTGAGTGCTCTGTGTGTGTAGAGGGAGTGAGGCCTGTGTGTGTGAGAGAGTGAGTGAGTGCTCTCTGTGGTGTTAGAGAGGAGTGAGTGCTCTCTGTGTGTGTTAGAGAGTGAGTGAGTGCTCTCTGTGTGTGTGAGAGAGTGAGTGAGTGCTCTCTGTGTGTGTGAGAGAGTGAGTGAGTGCTCTCTGTGTGTGTTAGAGAGTGAGTGAGTGCTCTCTGTGTGTGTTAGAGAGTGAGTGAGTGCTCTCTGTGTGTGTTAGAGAGAGAGTGAGTGCTCTCTGTGTGTGTGAGAGAGAGAGTGAGTGCTCTCTGTGTGTGTGAGAGAGAGAGTGAGTGCTCTCTGTGTGTGTGAGAGAGAGAGTGAGTGCTCTCTGTGTGTGTGAGAGAGTGAGTGAGTGCTCTCTGTGTGTGTTAGAGAGAGAGTGAGTGCTCTCTGTGTGTGTGAGAGAGTGAGTGAGTGCTCTCTGTGTGTGTTAGAGAGTGAGTGAGTGCTCTCTGTGTGTGTTAGAGAGTGAGTGAGTGCTCTCTGTGTGTGTTAGAGAGTGAGTGAGTGCTCTCTGTGTGTGTGTGAGAGTGAGTGAGTGCTCTCTGTGTGTGTTAGAGTGAGTGAGTGCTCTCTGTGTGTGTTAGAGAGTGAGTGAGTGCTCTCTGTGTGTGTTAGAGAGTGAGTGAGTGCTCTCTGTGTGTGTTAGAGAGAGAGTGAGTGCTCTCTGTGTGTGTTAGAGAGTGAGTGAGTGCTCTCTGTGTGTGTGAGAGAGAGAGTGAGTGCTCTCTGTGTGTGTGAGAGAGTGAGTGAGTGCTCTCTGTGTGTGTGAGAGAGTGAGTGAGTGCTCTCTGTGTGTGTGAGAGAGTGAGTGAGTGCTCTCTGTGTGTGTGAGAGAGTGAGTGAGTGCTCTCTGTGTGTGTGAGAGAGTGAGTGAGTGCTCTCTGTGTGTGTGAGAGAGTGAGTGAGTGCTCTCTGTGTGTGTTAGAGAGTGAGTGAGTGCTCTCTGTGTGTGTGAGAGAGAGAGTGAGTGCTCTCTGTGTGTGTTAGAGAGTGAGTGAGTGCTCTCTGTGTGTGTTAGAGAGTGAGTGAGTGCTCTCTGTGTGTGTTAGAGAGTGAGTGAGTGCTCTCTGTCTGTGTTAGAGAGAGAGAGTGACTGCTCTATGTGTGTGATAGAGAGGGAGTGACTGCTCTGTGTGTGATAGAGCAGTCACTCCCTCTCTATGTGTGTATTAGAGAGAGTGAGTGCTCTCTGTCTGTGTTAGAGAGAGAGTGAGTGCTCTCTGTCTGTGTTAGAGGGAGAGTGAGTGCTCTCTGTGTGTCTTAGAGGGAGAGTGAGTGCTCTCTGTGTGTGTGAGAGAGAGAGAGTGCTGTATGTGTGTGTGAGAGAGAGAGAGAGAGAGTGCTGTATGTGTGTGTGAGAGAGAGAGAGAGTGCTGTGTGTGTGTGTTAGAGAGAGAGAGAGTGCTGTGTGTGTGTGTTAGAGAGAGAGTGCTGTATTGGTGTGTTAGAGAGAGAGAGAGTGCTGTGTGTGTGTGTTAGAGAGAGAGAGAGAGAGTGCTGTGTGTGTGTGTGAGAAGAGAGAGAGAGTGCTGTATGTGTGTGTTAGAGAGAGAGAGAGACAGAGAGTGCTGTATGTGTGTGTTAGAGAGAGAGACAGTGCTGTATGTGTGTGTTAGAGAGAGAGAGAGTGCTGTATGTGTGTGTTAGAGAGAGAGAGACAGAGAGTGCTGTATGTGTGTGTTAGAGAGGGAGTGAGTGCTCTCTGTCTGTGTTAGAGGGAGAGTGAGTGCTCTCTGTCTGTGTTAGAGGGAGAGTGAGTGCTCTCTGTGTGTCTTAGAGGGAGAGTGAGTGCTCTCTGTGTGTCTTAGAGGGAGAGTGAGTGCTCTCTGTCTGTGTTAGAGAGAGAGAGAGTGAGTGCTCCCTGTCTGTGTTAGAGGGAGAGTGAGTGCTCTGTGTGTGTGATAGAGGGAGAGTGAGTGCTCTGTGTGTGATAGAGAGAGAGTGAGTGCTCTCTGTGTGTCTTAGAGGGAGAGTGAGTGCTCTCTGTGTGTCTTAGAGGGAGAGTGAGTGCTCTCTGTGTGTCTTAGAGGGAGAGTGAGTGCTCTCTGTGTGTCTTAGAGGGAGAGTGAGTGCTCTCTGTGTGTGTTAGAGGGAGAGTGAGTGCTCTCTGTGTGTGATAGAGGGAGAGTGAGTGCTCTCTGTGTGTCTTAGAGGGAGAATGAGTGCTCTCTGTGTGTCTTGGAGGGAGAGTGAGTGCTCTCTGTGTGTCTTGGAGGGAGAGTGAGTGCTCTCTGTGTGTCTTGGAGGGAGAGTGAGTGCTCTCTGTTTGTCTTAGAGGGAGAGTGAGTGCTCTCTGTGTGTCTTAGAGGGAGTGAGTGCTCTCTGTCTGTGTTAGAGGGAGAGTGAGTGCTCTCTGTCTGTGTTAGAGGGAGAGTGAGTGCTCTCTGTCTGTGTTAGAGGGAGAGTGAGTGCTCTCTGTGTGTCTTAGAGGGAGAGTGAGTGCTCTCTGTGTGTCTTAGAGGGAGAGTGAGTGCTCTCTGTGTGTGTTAGAGAGAGAGAGAGTGAGTGCTCTCTGTGTGTGTTAGAGGGAGAGTGAGTGCTCTCTGTGTGTGTTAGAGGGAGAGTGAGTGCTCTGTGTGTGATAGAGAGAGAGTGAGTGCTCTCTGTGTGTCTTAGAGGGAGAGTGAGTGCTCTCTGTGTGTCTTAGAGGGAGAGTGAGTGCTCTCTGTGTGTCTTAGAGGGAGAGTGAGTGCTCTCTGTGTGTCTTAGAGGGGAGTGAGTGCCTCTGTCTGTGTTAGAGGGAAGTGAGTGCTCTCTGGTGTCTTGAGGGAGAGTGGTGCTCTCTGTGTGGTAGAGGAGAGTGAGTGCTCTCTGTGTGTCTTAGAGGAGAGTGAGTGCTCTCTGTGTGTTTAGAGGAGAGTGAGTGCTCTCTGTGTGTCTTAGAGGGAGAGTGAGTGCTCTCTGTGTGTCTTAGAGGGAGAGTGAGTGCTCTCTGTGTGTTAGAGGGAGAGTGAGTGCTCTCTGTGTGTCTTAGAGGGAGAGTGAGTGCTCTCTGTGTGTCTTAGAGGGAGAGTGAGTGCTCTCTGTGTGTCTTAGAGGGAGAGTGAGTGCTCTCTGTGTGTGATAGAGGGAGAGTGAGTGCTCTCTGTGTGTGTTGAGGGAGAGTGAGTGCTCTCTGTGTGTCTTAGAGGGAGAGTGAGTGCTCCTGTGTGTCTTAGAGGGAGAGTATGCCCTGTTGTGAGAGGGAGATGAGTGCTCTTGTGTTTGAGGAGAGTGAGTGCTCTCTGTGTGTTGAGAGAGTGGGTGCTCTCTGTGTGGATAGAGGAGAGTGAGTGCTCTCTGTGTGTCTTAGAGGAGAGTGAGTGCTCTCTGTGTGTCTAGAGGGAGAGTGAGTGCTCTGTTGTAGAGGGAGAGTGAGTGCTCTCTGTGTGTCTTAGAGGGAGAGTGAGTGCTCTCTGTGTGTCTTAGAGGGAGAGTGAGTGCTCTCTGTGTGTCTTAGAGGGAGAGTGAGTGCTCTCTGTGTGTGTTAGAGGGAGAGTGAGTGCTCTCTGTGTGTGTTAGAGGGAGAGTGAGTGCTCTGTGTGTGATAGAGAGAGAGTGAGTGCTCTCTGTGTGTCTTAGAGGGAGAGTGAGTGCTCTCTGTGTGTCTTAGAGGGAGAGTGAGTGCTCTCTGTGTGTCTTAGAGGGAGAGTGAGTGCTCTCTGTGTGTGTTAGAGGGAGAGTGAGTGCTGTGTTAGAGAGAGAGTGAGTGCCTCTGTCTGTGTTAGAGGGAGAGTGAGTGCTCTCTGTGTGTCTTAGAGGGAGAGTGAGTGCTTCGTCTGTGTTAGAGGAGAGTGAGTGCTCTCTGTGTGTCTTGAGGGAGAGTGGGTGCTCTCTGTGTGTGTTAGAGAGAGAGTGAGTGCTCTCTGTGTGTCTTAGAGGGAGAGTGAGTGCTCTCTGTGTGTCTTAGAGGGAGAGTGAGTGCTCTCTGTGTGTCTTAGAGGGAGAGTGAGTGCTCTCTGTGTGTGTTAGAGGGAGAGTGAGTGCTCTCTGTGTGTCTTAGAGGGAGAGTGAGTGCTCTCTGTGTGTCTTAGAGGGAGAGTGAGTGCTCTCTGTGTGTCTTAGAGGGAGAGTGAGTGCTCTCTGTGTGTCTTAGAGGGAGAGTGAGTGCTCTCTGTCTGTGTTAGAGGAGGAGAGTGAGTGCTCTCTGTCTGTGTTAGAGGGAGAGTGAGTGCTCTCTGTGTGTGTATAGAGGGAGAGTGAGTGCTCTGTGTGTGATAGAGGGAGAGTGAGTGCTCTCTGTGTGTCTTAGAGGGAGAGTGAGTGCTCTCTGTGTGTCTTAGAGAAGAGTGAGTGCTCTCTGTGTGTCTAGAGGGAGAGTGAGTGCTCTCTGTGTGTCTTAGAGGGAGAGTGAGTGCTCTCTGTGTGTGATAGAGGGAGAGTGAGTGCTCTCTGTGTGTGTTAGAGGGAGAGTGAGTGCTCTCTGTGTGTCTTAGAGGGAGAGAGTGCTCTCTGTGTGTCTTAGAGGGAGATGAGTGCTCTCTGTGTGTGTTTTAGAGGGAGAGTGAGTGCTCTCTGTGTGTCTTAGAGGAGAGTGAGTGCTCTCTGTGTGTCTTAGAGGGAGAGTGAGTGCTCTCTGTGTGTCTTAGAGGGAGAGTGAGTGCTCTCTGTGTGTCTTAGAGGGAGAGTGAGTGCTCTCTGTGTGTGTGAGAGAGAGAGTGAGTGCTCTCTGTGTGTGTTAGAGAGAGAGTGAGTGCTCTCTGTGTGTGTTAGAGAGAGAGTGAGTGCTCTCTGTGTGTGTTAGAGAGAGAGTGAGTGCTCTCTGTGTGTGTTAGAGAGAGAGTGAGTGCTCTCTGTGTGTGTTAGAGAGAGAGTGAGTGCTCTCTGTGTGTGTTAGAGAGAGAGTGAGTGCTCTCTGTGTGTGTTAGAGAGAGTGAGTGCTCTCTGTGTGTGTTAGAGAGAGAGTGAGTGCTCTCTGTGTGTGTTAGAGAGAGAGTGAGTGCTCTCTGTGTGTGTTAGAGGGAGAGTGAGTGCTCTCTGTGTGTGTTAGAGGGAGAGTGAGTGCTCTCTGTGTGTGTTAGAGGGAGAGTGAGTGCTCTCTGTGTGTGTTAGAGAGAGAGTGAGTGCTCTCTGTGTGTGTTGAGGAGAGTGAGTGCTCTCTGTGTGTGTTAGAGAGAGAGTGAGTGCTCCTGTGTGTTTAGAGGAGAGTGAGGCTCTCTGTGTGTGTTAGAGGGAGGTGGTTGTGTGTGTAGAGGAGAGTGAGTGCTCTCTGTGTGTCTTAGAGGGAGATGTGCTCTCTGTGTGTCTTGGAGGGAGAGTGAGTGCTCTCTGTGTGTTTGAGGAGAGTTTAGGGAAGTGAGTGCTCTCTGTTGTCTTAGAGGGAGAGTGAGTGCTCTCTGTGTGTCTTAGAGGGAGGGAGTGCTCTCTGTTGTGTTAGAGGGAGAGTGAGTGCTCTCTGTCTGTGTTAGAGGGAGAGTGAGTGCTCTTGTGTGTTTGAGGAGAGTGAGTGCTCTCTGTGTGTCTTAGAGGGAGAGTGAGTGCTCTCTGTGTGTCTTAGAGGGAGAGTGAGTGCTCTCTGTGTGTGTTAGAGGGAGAGTGAGTGCTCTCTGTCTGTGTTAGAGGAGAGAGAGTGAGTGCTCTCTGTCTGTGTTAGAGGGAGAGTGAGTGCTCTCTGTGTGTCTTAGAGGAAGAGTGAGTGCTCTCGGTCTGTGTTAGAGGGAGAGTGAGTGCTCTCTGTGTGTCTTGGAGGGAGAGTGGGTGCTCTCTGTGTGTGATAGAGAGAGAGTGAGTGCTCTCTGTGTGTCTTAGAGAGAGAGTGAGTGCTCTCTGTGTGTCTTAGAGGGAGAGTGAGTGCTCTCTGTGTGTCTTAGAGGGAGAGTGAGTGCTCTCTGTGTGTCTTAGAGGGAGAGTGAGTGCTCTCTGTGTGTCTTAGAGGGAGAGTGAGTGCTCTCTGTGTGTCTTAGAGGGAGAGTGAGTGCTCTCTGTGTGTGTTAGAGGGAGAGTGAGTGCTCTCTGTGTGTGATAGAGGGAGAGTGAGTGCTCTGTGTGTGATAGGAGATGAGTGCTCTCTGTGTGTCTTAGAGGGAGAGTGAGTGCTCCTGTTGTCTTAGAGGGAGTGAGTGCTCTCTGTGTGTTGAGGAGGTGAGTGCTCTCTGTGTGTTTAGAGGGAGAGTGAGTGCTCTCTGTGTGTGTAGAGGGAGAGTGAGTGCTCTCTGTGTGTGATAGAGGGAGAGTGAGTGCTCTCTGTGTGTCTTAGAGGGAGATGCTCTCTGTGTGTCTTAGAGGAGAGTGAGTGCTCTCTGTGTGTTTAGAGGGAGAGTGAGTGCTCTCTGTGTGTCTTAGAGGGAGAGTGAGTGCTCTCTGTGTGTGTTAGAGAGAGGTGTGCTCTCTGTGTGTGTAGAGAGAGTGAGTGCTCTCTGTGTGTGTTAGAGAGAGTGAGTGCTCTCTGTGTGTTAGAGAGAGAGTGAGTGCTCTCTGTGTGTGTTAGAGAGAGAGTGAGTGCTCTCTGTGTGTTTAGAGGAGAGTGAGTGCTCTCTGTGTGTTTAGAGAGAGAGTGAGTGCTCTCTGTGTGTTAGAGAGAGAGTGAGTGCTCTCTGTGTGTTAGAGAGAGAGTGAGTGCTCTCTGTGTGTTAGAGAGAGAGTGAGTGCTCTCTGTGTGTGTTAGAGGAGAGTGAGTGCTCTCTGTGTGTGTTAGAGGGAGAGTGAGTGCTCTCTGTGTGTGTTAGAGGGAGAGTGAGTGCTCTCTGTGTGTGTTAGAGGGAGAGTGAGTGCTCCTGTTGTGTTAGGGGAGAGTGAGTGCTCTCGTTGTGTTAGGGAGGTGAGTCTCTCTGTCTGTGTTAGAGGGAGAGTGAGTGCTCTCTGTCTGTGTTAGAGGGAGAGTGAGTGCTCTCGTCTGTGTTAGAGGGAGAGTGAGTGCTCTCGGTCTGTGTTAGAGGGAGAGTGAGTGCTCTCGGTCTGTGTTAGAGGGAGAGTGAGTGCTCTCGTCTGTGTTAGAGGGAGAGTGAGTGCTCTCTGTCTGTGTTAGAGGGAGAGTGAGTGCTCTCTGTCTGTGTTAGAGGGAGAGTGAGTGCTCTCTGTCTGTGTTAGAGGGAGAGTGAGTGCTCTCGGTCTGTGTTAGAGGGAGAGTGAGTGCTCTCGGTCTGTGTTAGAGGGAGAGTGAGTGCTCTCGGTCTGTGTTAGAGGGAGAGTGAGTGCTCTCGGTCTGTGTTAGAGGGAGAGTGAGTGCTCTCGGTCTGTGTTAGAGGGAGAGTGAGTGCTCTCTGTGTGTTGGAGTGGACAAAACCTGACTGCAAAGACATGCAGTAAGTGTGGCATATGCTACTTTGAAGTTAAAATTCCTTTAATGTAAAACAAATTAAACACTTCCATTGGAAACAAAATATAACTCCACCCCCGGCGATTAACAGAGAGGGAGGTTGTAGGGTGGAGGAGCCACTTGGTTAAGACTGCAACGACACCGCTGCTTCTGCTGAAGGACATGAAGCGACGCAGACAACAATCCAGTCCGAGTGAAGAGGGAAATGTCAGGGGTTTTCATTCTGCACTGTGCCCTCAATCAGCAAGGAGAGGGCGGGCCACTAAAGTTGTGAATTCCCATCAGTAATTTGTCCTTCTTGACACACATGTTGGGGCTAAGGCAGAAGGTTGAAAAGCGACCTGTCATTCTCGAACCCAGAGGTTTCTGGCAATTGGCTCCCCTGACTTTGCTGCAAATGGTGTGGAAGTGGCCGGGTTGAAACGCTGTCCCCGGCTTTAGCCGCTGTATCTGAAACAAAGCCTTTTTGCTTTTCCGGTCTTTTAAGTTCGTTTTGAACACAGAACAGGCAAAGCAAACGATGCACCGACTGCAGCACCCAGCATTGCACTGTGCACACGGCCAACCATTGAGTGTAATGAGAGGCAAATGACGGATCAGCCAGTGCAGGCAATGTACTTAAAGCAGATTTCCCCTCGGTTGTGTTGTTCCAATTTGTAATTCCAAATTGTCAATCATTCCAAACTTTATGACCAGCCACAAAAACTCTGTCAAAACAATCTCCTGTTTATTTCCCCTTAGAAATATCGAAATAAAGTTTTAAATATATAAAGCAATATATTTCAATATATGGTGGTTAAAGTTACATTAACATTGTTTTTCTATTTTTAAAAATATTTTTCCTCATCTTTCTCTCTCTCTCAAACCTGGGAGCTAATGTTATGGGATTAATTGATTCCATCAATTTTCAGTCTGAGGTCTATGTGCACAATGACAAATTAATTCCCCCAGAGTAATCTTCTTGTCTCCCTGGGGATGAATAACGTGACCACAATGGGGTTGCTATCTCTGCTGGGGGCTATTTCTGGAGATTTCATTAAAGCTTATTTATTAGTGTCACAAATAGGCTTACATTAGCATTGCAATGAAGTTACTGTGAAAATCCCCTAGTCACTGCACTCTGGGACCTGTTTGGGTACACTGAGGGAGAATTTAGCATGGCCAATGGGTTTCGAACACCCAGCACTGATTCACTAGAAAAGCACCTCCTTATATTTCTATTCCCAACCATTCTCTATATTTCAAATGTGATCTATTCATCACATTTTTCCGGGTTGGCGCGGTGGTGAGTACTGCTGCCTCAGACTGCCAGGGACCTGGTTTCGATTGCCAGTTTGAGTCACTTTCTGTGTGGAATTTGCATGTTCTCCCTGTGTCTGCATGGGTTTCCTCTGGGTGCTCCAGTTTCCTCCCACAGTTTGAAAGACATACTGGTTAGGTGCACTGGCCATACTAAATTCTCCTTCAGTGTACCCAAATAGGTGCTGCAGTGAGGCAACTAGGGGATTTTCACAGCAACTTCATTGCTGTGTGAATGTAAGTGTACTTGTGACACTAATAATAAACAGATAATATATAATCCAAATGTTATTCTTCACACTTTGAAGGTTTGTGTACTTTGTTGCAGACAGGAATTAAATAATAGCTGTCAGGAGCCAAACCACTTTGATTTTGATTGTATGATTTTTTTGATGTTCAACTGACTGGGCATTTTGCAACTTGAAATAAGACAGAACAAACTACATAAAAAATACAAAGTCACCTTCAAGGTGCAGGTGCAAAATAAACAAATCACCTCAGCGGATCGTGAAGAGAGTGATGTTTCCTATCATTCATAGACCCATCAAAACCCATCACTCTCTAAGGAAGAGACAATAAAATACAAAGTTCTGGATATTGAAACATTGGCTACCACAAAGAGACCCACCCAAAAACCTCTTAGAAACACAAATTAGGCAAAGAGTTTCAGGCAAGGCTTGAGTCATTGAGGAGGGGTTTCAGCAGAGAGAACAGGCTGAGAGTGAGTCCTCTCTCTCCTTTTCTTTTGGAACAAGTAAATTACTCAGTTTGAAAATCAATATTACTGGGCATCTACCAGCAAACTGATAGCTTGTAATAATTACATCATTATATTCACCTAATAGCATCCTCAAAAACAGCTAATCCAAATCTGCTTCAGCATTTAAAAATGTATACTTCCAGGACAATCAAAGCACATTTAACAATTTATTCTTTTAACTATTTTTGTTGAACTCTTAACATCTTTTATGTATTTACCTGTGTATGTGAGACATTGCATTTTTATTATTTTCTTGAGTTTCGTGACCAATCAATTTGGTCTTCCTTTAACTCAAGAAAACCTTGTTTGATAGACATCTTATTTGTTAAAGCTTAAATACTCAAATAACTGTGGTGGGTGGCATGATGGCACACTGGTTAGCAGTATTCACAGAATCCTTAAATGCAGAAGGAAGCCATTTGGCCCATCGAGTCTGCACCAATGACAATCTCACCCAGGCACTATCCCTATAATTTCACATATTTACCCTCTAACCTACATCCTGGGATGCTAAAGGGCAATTTAGCATGGCCAATTCATCAAACCAGCACATGTTTGGACTTTGGGGGAAAACCAGAGCACCAGGAGGAAACCCACCCAGACACGGGGAGAACATGCAGACTCAGCACAGACCGTGACCCAAGCCGAAAATCAAACCCAGGTCCCTGGAGCTGTGAGGCCTCAGGTCATTGTCTGTGTGGAGTCTGTACATTCTTCCTATGTCTGCATGAGTTTCTCCTGGGTGTTCCGGTTTCCTCTCATACTCCAAAGATATACAGGTTCGGTGGATTGACCATGCTTAGTATCAGGGGCATTAGTAAACTAAATATGAAGTGTTATGGAAATAGGGTCTGGGTGGGATTGTTGCCTTGCTGGTTCAATGGGCCAAATGGCCTCCTTTGCACTGTAGCGATTCTGTGATTCGATAAAATACATTTGGATTCAGAAAAGGCATATTCTTGAGGAGAAAGCGAGATAGGCCTGAATCTTTACGAACACAGTCCTGTTGGCTGCAGCTGCTCTGCTGCCATTTTATTCTCTAATGTGTCTTAACTGGCATCAATCAAGAGAGAAATCTTGCTTTGGAGAACTGCGGGCCAATCTGATGTCAGTTCTATGGCTACTTATGTGTGTCAACTGGGGCAAGGGCATCTTCTCATCTGGAGCCTTGCCTTTCCCAGCTTAAATCACTGCAAGCTCAAGGCGTGTGGATCTCGGAGAGAATCCCATTCCTGGAATATTCCCACCCCTATTCCCCGCACCGAAAAAAAACACTGGAGGTCGGAGGGAGGATAAATTCCTGGTCTCAAATGTTTGTTGTAACTAACTGAAGGGTTTCAAATAAAGGGAAGCCAGTTCACCTCTTCACACTTAGTCACAGCATTAGCTTTATAAAGGACAAGCCAATCTCCCAAAGGTCCCAGTCACCAACAAGGCCCAAGAAACTGCACAGGGGACAAAGACAATGTACAATAAGGCATGTTGCAGGATTACCAGCCAGCAATGAACGGTGGGTTAACTGGTTGAGTTTTGCTGTCAAGTCAAGCAGCTGTTGTTATCAGGAGACAGAGGAGTTTACACTTTTTCACAAATTCCTTAAGGCCATGGGAGAGAGAGGAAAGAAGGAAGCAAAAGAGGGGAAGAAAGAAGAATTTGTCTTTACACAGCCCATCTCACAGTATAAGGACATTCCAAAGTGTTTTGCAGCATCAAGTGTTTTTGAAGAATAATCATTCTTTCAATGCAGCAAGGACTCTGGATTTGGACCCTGCTTTCCAGGAAAAGTTGTTCATGGTTGTTTCCAATGACCATCTTGGAGTTTCAGGAAGAGGTACACCTTATTTACAGCCTATAGGGTTATTATTGTCGCTAGTTCAGAATAACGAACTCAAAATATTTATTATTATCAATACAAGAATCCAACTCCTGTCTCCTCAGTGCCAAGTGACTGGCATGTCTTATGCTGCTATAATTATTGAATCCTTACAGTATGGAAGGAGGCCATTTGGCCCATCAAGCTTGCACCAGCACAATTCCACCGAGACCATATCCCCATAATCTCACGTATTTATTTACTAATCCCCCTGACGTTCAGAGAATTTATCATGGCCAATCCACATAACCCATACATCTTTGGAGCGTGAGAGGAAACCGGAGCATCGGGAGAAAACCCACACAGACACAGGGAGAATGTGCAATCCCTATACAGACAGTCATCCTAGGCCAGAATTGAACCTGAATCCCTGGCACTGTGAGGCAGCAGTGGTAACCACTGTGCCACCCACTGTAGAAGCATGTTTAAATGCTGTATTTAAATGTAATATTTAAATGCATGTAGTTAATATAATATAACATTTAGTCAAAGCAGTAGAAGATGTACTCCCCTTTGAGTACATCTTTGGATGCTGTGGTTTATGTAGCTCACTTCACTAGTAAATCAGATAATTACAATCCATTCATTGCTGTCACTGATGAATTGCAACACTTTTTAAAATCAGAGTAACTTGCTTGTTTCATCACGCTTGACTCCAAACCCTTTTAAATTTAAATTCATGGGAACATAAGAAATAGCAACAATAGTGGGGTCTTTGTCTCTCTGAGTCTCACCAGCCATGCCACAAGGATGAGCTCTTCATGGACAGCGTGCAGATGGTCACAGCGCAGGTAAAGAGTGCACAGGAAGAAAGGGAATGGGTGATGCCAGACAGAGCAGAAACACCAGACAGGTGGTGCAGGAGTCTCTTCGATCCACCTCCCTCTCTTAACAGGTTTCCCCTTTTGGGCAGCACAGGTGACACAGTGGTAAGCACTGCTGCCTCGCAGCATCAGGGATTTCCAGGTTCAATTCCCGGCTTGAGTTTGTACATTCTCCCCATGTCTGTAAGGTTCCCTCCACACTCCAAAGATATGCAGGTTAGGTTGATCGGCCATGCTCAATTGACTCTAGTCAATTGAGGAGGGGGGAGGGCAGGATTAGCAGATAAATATGTGGTGTTATGAGTCTAGGTAGGATTGTTTTCACTGTGGTTCAATGGGCCGAATAGCCTCCTTCTGTGCTATAGAGATTCTATGATACTCTTGGGAGAGATGGTTTCTCAAAGGAGACAGGTCGGTGGAACACAAGTGGTTCAGCTACACAGGGTGAGGGGAGAAGAAAGAGTGGGAGAGAATTGTGATAGGGGATTCTATCATACAGGAAACAGATAGATATTTCTATGCCTATTTGTGATACAAATAAATAAACTTTACCTTTACTTTAAGAAAGCTGATTGGTTTCTCTGGAGAAAAACACACCAGTTTTCACACTAGAAATGCCATTTCAACAAATTATAAATTTTATAATGGGACAGAATTTTACCAGCATGCCCATTCCAATTCCGGGGGCAGGTAAGGTTCAGAGCATTCCCTGTTGGCCTCTGGTGGGATCATACAAACCTTGGGCAGACATGCCTGTAAAATTCCATCCAAGGTGTCATCCAAAGTTCACATTGTTTTTAGCCATTTCTTCAAACTGATTTTAAAAAAACCCTAATTGCATTGTGGGCCATTTAGACACATACAGCCACTTTGGCCGAGAACAATAAAACTATTCTGCTTCATCACAAACAACTTTCTTTCCTGTAAAGCATTCCAACTTACAGAAATGCAAACTTACCCTTTTAAAATTGCTTAAGAAATAACTTCCAAAAATGTTAGTGATTGTGACACAAAATAATGGAATTATCAAAACCTCACATTAGGATATTGTCCAAGACAAACCACCTTCAGCTGTTTCTTCAATGATCTGTTTTTCGACATAAATTCAAAATTGGGAATGCCCACTTATAATTGCACAATATTCTGTACCAGTCACAACAGATGTTGAAACAATGCCTGTTCCACGCAACAAAACCAGAACAATGCTCATTTAAAAAGGAACACCACATAAGTGCCAGGTTGAAATCTTCTCCAGACAGAATGTAACTATTTCTTCTTGATATTCAATGGCACAGACTTCCCTACCATCAACATCCTAACATGTTATCATTAACTATCTTTTAAACTGAACCAGCCAAATAAATATTGTGGCTACAAGCACAGGTTAGAGGCATTGAAGACAAAGCAGCCTCTTTGATCGACACCCTATTCACCATATTATGGGGGGGCATGTGTGGTTCAGTGGATAGCACTGCTCACAGCACCAGGGATTCAGAGTTTGCTGCTTTGTTTGCGTCACTGTCTGTGCGGAGTCTGCACGTTCTCCCTGTGTCTGCGTGGGTTTCCTCCAGGTGCTCCGGTTACTTCCTGCAATCTGAAAGACATGCTGGTTAGATGGGTTGGCCATGCTAAATTCTACCTCAGTGTACCCAAACAAGAATGTGGCGACAAGGGGATTTTCAGAGTAACTTCATTGCAGTATTAATATAAACATAATTGTGGCACTAATAAATAAACTTTAAACTTAAATATCCACTCCCTCCACTACCAGTGCAGAGTGGAAGCAATGGTCACCGTATACCAATTCCACTGCAGCAACTTATCAAGTCTCCATCAACAGCACTTCCCCAAACCCATGATCTCTGAACCTTGGGGAACGAGGCCAGTGGGTACCTGGGAACATTACCACCTGTGAGCTCAGCTCTAAGTCACACACAACCCCATTCCTTCACTGTTGCTAAGTGAAAATCCTGGGCCTCTTTCCCTAACAGCAATCTGAGTGTATCTACACCACATGGAATCCAGTGATTCAAGAAGATGGTAACCCACCACTTTCCCACGGGCCAGCCGTGAATGAAATCAGCAAAATAGATAAAATATAGAGAAAGGAAAGCAGCAAATGTCAATTTCACAGTTGTGAAAAAGTGCTGGGTAATAGTGAGGACATCTGTAAATTGTACAGGCACATGAACTGCTGAAATGTTGCTTTTTAATTTTTTTTTATACATTCATGGGACGTGGGTGTTGCTGTCTGGATAACATTTATTGCCCATTCCTAGTTCCCTTGAGTTGAATAGCCTGCTAGGCCATTTCCGAGGACAAGGAGAGTCAAGTTGACAGTTAAATGGCATGGTGGTACAGTGGTTAACACTGCTGCGAAACAGCACTGGGGATCCGGGTACGATTCCCAGCTTGGGTCACTCTGCAGAGTCTGCATGTTCTCCTCATGTCTGTGTGGGTTTCCTCTGGGTGCTCTGGTTTATTCCCACAGTCCAAAAGACGTGTTGGTTAGGTGTATTGACCATGCTAAATTCTCCCTCTGATGTATCTGAACTGGCGCTGGAGTATGGATTTTCACAGTAATTTCATTGCAGTGTTAATGTAAGCTAACTTGTGGCATTAATAAATAAATTTAATCATAAATTTAAAAAAACACATTGCTGTGGCTCTGGCCATATAGACCCCCAGACCAGATTAGGACGGCAGATTTCCTTCTCAAAAAGCCATCAATGAACCAGATGGGTTTTCCCGACAATTGACAACGGTTTCATGGTCATCAGTAAATTCTTAATCCCAGATATTTTTTAGCAAGTTCAAATTTCACCTTTGGCTGTGGCAGGATTTGAACCCGAGTTCCCAGAACATTTGTACTGAGGCCACTGTCTTTGTTGACTCTGTCTGAACAGTTAAAGAGGATGTGTGAGTTGTGGAGCAGAATCGATTTTGTCAAAATTTGCAACAGGAAAACCAGATCTAATTTCAGCCTTTACAAAATAAAATATTGGAAAATTTTCAAGCTCACTGCCTACAGCACAAAATCCAAGACTCTGGAGAGTTATAAATCTGAATCAGATTCCAAACAAAGATGTTCTGTATTACCTACCTTCGGGAGAAGAATAGTCAATCGGATCTAGTCACGCAGAACTAATTAAACTGCAGAATTAAAATGGACTAAAATGTAGAATTGGACAAAGGTTGGAATATAGTGCAAAAGACCACATCGTAAAGAAAGTGCCAAAGAAATTTTGCTATCAGATTCAGGCAGTTCATGGTAAGATATTGATATTGCTGGAACCTCTTCAATTTAAAATTGTGCTCCCAAGGCGCAAGTGACACTAGGAAGGCTGTGGTTACTGCCCACCTTCTTTGTGGGAATGGTACCCCCACAATGCCTTTATTATCATAGAATCATAGATTCCATCCATCAAGCCTGTAATGACAATAATCCCATCCAGGCCCTATCCCCTTAACCCCATGTATTTATCTTGTCAATCCCCCCCCCGACTCTAAGGCCCAATTTTAGCAAAGACAATCACCTAACCTGCACACCTTTGGACTGTGAGAGGAAACTGGAGCACCCTGAGGAAATGGGCAGCACGGAGGCACAGTTGTTAACACTGCTGCTCACAGCGCCAGAGACCTGGGTTCAATTCCCGGCTGTGTGGAATTTGCATATTCTCCCTGTGTCTACATGGGTTTCCTCCCATACTCTAAAGATATGTGGGTTAGGCGGACTGGCCATGCTAAATTGCCCCTTAGTGTCGGAGAATGAGCTAGATTAAATGGTTATGGAGATAGGACCTGGATGGAATTGTGGTTGGTGCAGACTCGTTGGGCCAAATGGCCTCCATCTGTACTGTAACTCTTGCAGATACAGGGAGAATATGCAAACTCCACACCGACAGCGACCCGAGATCAAATTGAACCCGGGTCCCTGGGCAATAGTGCTAAACACTGTACCACCATGCCACCCCACTAAATAATAAGGAATTTAAATAAGGAGTTTCAAATATTGACCCAGGAGGAAAGGATGACCGATGTTGAAATCAGAACGTAGGTGAATTTGGAATTGTGGCATTACCAGGTGCTTACTTCCTCGATTATAGAAATGGGAGGAGAGAGATGTGACATAAAGAAAATAGGCACAGTGCCCTGATGATGACATGGGTAGATACTAAGTCCAATGATAGATATAGACCAAAATTTTACTGCTTTACTCATCCGAGGCTCGTAGGATCCTGCCCGAGGGCAATGGAGAATGAGGGCGGGCGTGCAAGTAAAATTCCAGCCATTGAGTCTAATCATATGAAATGCTCTTTTCTAGATGGCGTTGAGCTTCTTGACAATTGATGCAGTTGGGCCACGCCAGACATTTGGCAAGCATCCATCTTGATCCTGACTTCAGCCTTGTGGCTGTTGGAAAATGATGGCAACGAATAGTTAGGTGGTGAAATCACTCATCACAGAATAGCCAGCCTTTGTCCTGCTCTTGTAAGCAGCATGTTAGTGGGACTCATCCAGCCTAGACACTGGTTAGTGGTGAGTCTCGAGATATTGACGGTGGAGAGGTCTGGCCTTGTGAGCAATAGAACCGCTCCATTGAATTGTAAGTTGCGATGCTGACAAAATAATTGTTCTTTATTAAATACTCTTGACCCTTTTGGAGATCGCTGACCAAAAGTCAGCTACAATCACAGACAGCTTGCCTAAATGCTTTGATAATCATGTCTCTGATGACGCATGTATACAGAACAATTTTGGCAGTGATAGTTCCAGAGCAGGGCTGATCAAAAAAGCAACATCTTTGAGATAAATAGTCAATAGACATCATTGCCTGCCTCTGATGCCTTCAGAAGATGAAATTAGCTGCTGGAGGTGTTATTAATGTGAAAGGATTCAATCGTTCTCACATATTTAGAGGTAGATTTTACAATCTATAAAGTGGTTCAATTAAAATGGATTGCATGAATGTGCTGAAGTTATGGATTTACTACTAAATAAAATGTAACACATTATAAGGACTAAATGAGTTGCGTATTCATGTATCACAGTATGTGCTGCAGGGAGTCGATTTGGTGCTCTTCGTGATCATTTTCTTACTGCTTCAGAAACAGAGAGAGAACAAAGTGAGGCCTGAGCTATACAAAGATGAACATTGAGATTGACAAGACTGCAGTCTCCAAAATCCATCACGGGATTTAGAAATTAATGTGTTGTGTCCTTGTCTAATATTTGTTTCAGAGTGGCGCAGTGGTTAGTCCTGCCGCCTCTTGGCGCCAGAGATCTGGGTTTAATTCCTGGCTTGGGTCACTGTGCAGAGTCTGCATGTTCTCCCCATGTCTGGGTGGGTTTCCTCCAGGTGCTCCAGTTTCCTCCCATGGTCTGAAAAACATGCTGGTTAGATGCATTGGCCATGCTAAATTCTCCCTCGGAGTACCCAATCAGGCACCAGACTGTGACGACGAGGGGATTTTCACAGTAACTTCATTGCAGTGTTAACATAATATTATTTGTGACATTAATAAATAAACTTTAAAACTTTCAGTTATTATAGAAGCAATAAAGTACATTTATTTAAAAATAAGAACCACAAAGATGCATAGTACAAAACATTGAGACAGTGAGGATGAACCCAATCACAAAGAAATAAAAATGACAGTCTAAACAAAAATAGATTTTAAAAGTCAACTGACAAGCGTCCCTACTGTCTCAAACACAGTGATTTCACACAGCTTGATAAACTACACAAGAGCTCAATTATTTGCTATTCTTGAAACAAGGAAACTAAGAAATAATGGAGGCAGTGAGGGTTATTTTGCTGAGATATAACAAGATGCTGCATTTATATTGCTGGCCACCGACTATGTCTATTATTGTGGCAAGGAACAAGTGGAATCATTATGCAAAGAATTTAGACTTGTTTTATAGATGTTTTAATAAGATGCCAGTCATGGTTTCAGAGAAAAACGGGAATTAATTTACTGAGAAGCTCCTGCTATTAGCTAAAAATGTAAATGACCCATGCTGCAATGAGGTCTGTATCTTCCCTGCTGTATCTTGTACTTCATGAGTCTCATACATGGAACCATGAGACATCTGTGAACAGTTGGCTTTGATTAGGGTGGCAGGATGGCACAACAGTTAGCACTGCTACCTCAGTGCCAGGCACCCAGTTCTGATTCCAGTCTTGGGTGACTGTCTGTGTAGAGTTTGCACTTTCTCCCTATGTCTGCATGGGTTTCCTTGGGCGATCTAGTTTCCTCCCACAGTCCATAGATGTGCAGGTTAGGTGGATTAGCCATGATTAATGTGGGGTGTTAAAGGGTTAGGGTGGGGAATTGGGTGCTCTTTGAATTCCCCAATTGAAAGTGAAATGGGCAGATGGATGGCAGATGAAGTCCCATACAGAGTGGAGTGAGGAGATTAATTTAGTGGGAAGGATATGGTGAGACAAAAATGAGGTACAGCTCTGGAGGGTGTGTTGGAGCAAAAGGACCTTGGTATATTTGTGCACAAGTCATTAAAGGTGGCAGGACAATGGAGAGAGTAGTTAATAAAGCAAACAGTATTCTGGATTTTATGAATAGCGGCATAGAGCACAAGAATAAGAAGATAATGCTGAACTTGTATAAGACACTAGTTAAAGCTCAGCTGCAGTATTGTGTACGATTCTGTGTGCATTTTAGGAAGGATACGAACATTGGAGAGGATGAAGGAAGCGGTTTACGAGAAGGGTTCCAAAGAAACTTCAGTTATGAGGATAGATTGGAGAGATTGGAGTAGAGAAGGCTAACAGGAGATTTGATAGAGATGTTCAAAACCATAATAGGCTGGACAAAGTAGATAGGGAAAAGCTGTTTCTACTTGTTAGAGGATTGTGAATGAGAGGGCACAGATTTAAAGTGATTTACAAAAGAAGCAATTGCGATGTCATAGATCATAGAAATCCTACAGTACAGAAAGAGACCATTCAGCCCATCGAGTCTACATCAACCACAATCCCATGCAGGCCCTACTCCCATATCTACACATTAATCCCTCTAACCTACACATCTCAAGACACTAAAGGCAATCAACCTAACCCACACATCTTTGGATTGTGGGAAGAAACTGGAGCACCCAGAGGAAACCCACACAGATACAGGGGGAATGTGCAAACTCCACGCAGAAGAAGGCCATTCAGCCCATCGAGTCTGCACTGACTATAATCCCACATAGGCCCTAGCTCCATAATCCCATTCATTTACTCCAGCTAATCCCCCAGTGCTAAGGGCCAATTTAGCATTTTCAATCCACCTAACCCATACATCTTTGGAATGTGGAAGGAAACTGGAGCACCCAAAGAAACCCAAGTAGACATAGGGTGAACATGCAAACTTCACACAGACAATAAACCAAGCCAGGAATCGAACCCGAATCCCTGGTGTTCTGAGACAGCAGTGCTAATCACTGTGCCACAGTGCCACCATGATTGTATAGTTTACTTTGTATTATGTGATGGAAACAAATCACACTTATATATGTCTAAGGGCCATGCTGTTAATTTGGAATAGTTTAATTGCAGTGTTTGAGATGGCCTGACAATCCATCATGATATTTTTCTTGTCTATCAGAGTTCCTTCACTTCCAATTTTGACACAGCTGCTGAATTTCAGTCAGACAAACTATGAATCATTGTAATACCTTCAGTGGGTTGCATCATTTAAATTATACAGCTTTGTTACACAACACACATAACAAAACATATACTAAAATGCTTTGGCTATAGCACATCTTTGGACTTAAAAAACAGTATGTTAATGAAAACAAAGTGTGATTACTGTCATCTGACTCACAGTGTGGTGTGTGTGTTGCCATGAACAGCGACAGTACTTTTGGAGAAGATATTGAGGGACAGGATATATGGAAGGAAAATAGACTAGTTACTGACAGGCAGCATGGTTTTGTACAAGAGAGGTCATGACTCACCAACTTGATTGGGTTTTTTGAAGAGGTGACAAAGAAAATTGATGAGGGAAGAGCTGTGGATATAGTTTATATGGACTTTAATAAGGCATTTGACAAATTTCCACATGCAGACTGGTACAAAAACTAAAATCACGTGGAATTCAGGGTGGGCTGGCTAGATGGATACAGAGCTGGCTTGGTTGTAGAATAACAGTAAGAAGTCTCACAACATCAGGTTGAAGTCCAACAAGTTTATTTAGTAAATAAACCTGTTGGACTTTAACCTGGTGTTGTGAAACTTTTTATTATGTTTCCCCCAGTCCAACGCCGGCATCTCCACAGCTTGGTTATAGAAGACAGACAGTAGCAGTGGAAGGGTATTTTTCAGAATGGAGTTCTGTAGCTAGTGATGTTCCGCAGGGATCAGTGCTGGGACCTCTATTGTTTGTAGTATCTATAAATGAGCTGGAGGAAAATGGGGGTGGTCTGATTAGCATGTTTGTGCATGACATGAAGAAAGGTGGAATTGTGACAGTGCCGGTGATTGTCAGAGGATTCAGTAGGACCTAGATAGATTGGAGACTTAGACACAGAAATGGCAGACGGAATTTAATTCAGACAAATGTGAGGTGATGCATTTTGGAGGATCAAATTTAGGTGCGAGTTATACTGTAAATAGCAAAACCCTTAGGAATATTAACATACAGAGGGACCTGGGCGTGCAGGTCCATGCTTCCCTAAAAATGGCAATATAGATGGTCAAGTGCCAAGGTGATTAAGATGGCTTATAGCATGCTTGCTTTCATCAGCTGGAGCACTGAGGACAAGTTTGGGAAATCATGTTGCAGCAATATAAAACCTTGGTTAAGCCCCTTTTTGGAGCATTGTGTGGAATTCTGGTCACCACAAGTGCAAAGATGGTTCACCTGGTCTCGAAGTGCTGACTATGAGGAGAGGCTGAGTAAACTAGGATTGTTCTCATTGGAAAGACGGAAGCTGAGGGTAGACCTGATACAGGTCTACAGGATTATGAGACGCATATACAGGGTGGATAGTCAGAGGGTTTTTTTCCCAAAGGTGAAAGTGTCAATTACACGAGAGAAAAGTTTCAGAGCGAGAGGAGGAAAGTTTAAGAGAGATGTGCAAGGGAAGTTTTTCACACAGAGTGTGGTGGGTGCCTGGAACACACTTCCAGAGGAGTGGCGGAAACTAGCACATTAGCAACATTTAAAAGGCATCAGGACGAATACATGAATAGGGAGGGAATAGATGGATGCGGACAGACTAAGGGCAGAAGACTTTTTTTTAAAAATTAGGACATCATGATCAGCTCAGGCCTGGAGGGCCGAAGGGCCTGTTCCTGTGCTGTACTTTGGACTGAATGCAGCAACTTGAAGAGCAGTTACAGAAAATGAGTTGAACTACTGATGATTAGGTTTCACCAAGAGGAACACAAGAACATAGGAATGTGGAGTGGGAATAGACATCTCAGCCTTGTGAGCCCGCTCTACCATTTAACCTGATCATGTCTGATCTTATCCTGATCTCAGCTCCACTTTCCTGCCTGCTCCCCAAAGTCCCTTTTCCCGCTTTTCATCAGAAACATATTTATCTCTTTCTTAAATCTGTTGATTGATTCTGTCCCCCCACTGCACTCTGAGTCCCCCCCACTGCACTCAGTGAGTTCCATAGATTCACAGCCTCTGAGAGAAGTAGCTTCTCCTCATCTCAGTTTTGAATCTATCTCCACTCACTCTATAACCAATGATCTCTTGTTCCAGACTGTCCCATAGAACACCTAATCAATCCGCTTTAGCAATCTATATATCTCAGTCAGATCTCCCTTCATTCTTCTGAACTCCAGCGAACACAAGCCTCAAGCTATTCAGCCACTTCGCAAATGACACCCCTTTCACCCCTGGAATGAATCTGGTGAACCTTTTTTGAACAGCCTCCAGTGCCAACACATCCTGTCTCAAATAAACAGATTGAACTGGGCACAATACCCCAGGCGTGGAGTATTACGTCCAGGAGAATCTCATACAATGATGGAGAACCACATGCATCAGGAGGAGAGCATTCAGCCCATCATCGCAGTGTCATCATTTTGAAAAACAATCCCAATAATCCCACAACCCTGTTATTTCCTCATAGCTTTCTAAATGTCTCCGTTTTCAGTCTATATTCCCTTTTGAACATAATTGTTGAATCTGTTTCTGTCACATTTTCAGAAAGTGAATTCCATATTACACTGGCTCACTCTTCTAAAGAAACCCAATTTCCCACCCGTCCCTCCTTTCCTTTTGTTTGCTAATTATCTTCAATCTGTAACCCCTAGTTACTGATTTAAACATCAAATATGATATTGTATTTCGTTGGTTTATTCCATTCTCTCATTTTTAGAAATTATGCCTCTCCCATTCCTAACAACATACCATGCCACACGTCAGCATGTAGGGGTGGTCACTGCAAATGGTGCTCTGGAACCAGCAGCAGGGGTACAAGAGAGCGGTGGAAATCAATCACTCCTGAGAAAACATTCACCCTCTGCCACGTGTACTTTGAAATGAGGCTGTAAACTCACTGTGTGGAGACAACATATACGGGAGGGTCGGGTTGTGTCCCATTACTCAGTGTCCAGTATATTGATGCACAAGATACTCGTGGTAGCTGCAACAATGCGCCCATGCAGACAACACAAAGGGCATTTATTAATGAGAAAAATATTGTACGGAGACTAGCAGTCCACCAACTGTCCCAGTCACTACATGTCTTCAAACTGTCTCCTGGCCACGAGAGGATCCACGTCTGGGATGATTACCCATTCTCATCCTAATTGGTCCCTCAAGCCAGGTGATCCTCCTCTGTTGTGTTGCCCTTAACGGGACAATCACCACAGTCGCCAACGTTGGTTGGAAGTGACCCTAGAAGTTTGGTGAGGTAACTTGCAGAGTACGCCACTTGCCCAAGTGATGCCTGATCGTGTGACATTCAATCCATTGAAAAGTGTTCACCGTGATTTCTACGTGTTATCTTGTAATGGCTGCAATCCGTATTAATTTGCACTTTTTGTGATTTTGCACCAGCAGTTTGTTGCAGTGTGCAAAGTGGACAGAGCAGGAAACCTCATTTCAGAGCCCGCATCTTTGGGATATCCTAGGTGCTATGTGAATGCACAGTGCTTTTTTTCTAATTCAAGAGAATTTAGTGATTCCAAATAGGGATTCGGTGAACACTTCATCCATATAGTAGTGAAGGAGACCATTCAGTCCATCAAGTCTGCACTGACTCTCTGACAGAGTATTTTACCCAGGTCCTCTCAGCATTATCCGCATTATCCCACACATTTCCCTTGGCCAATCCACCGAATCTGCATATCTTTGGACTGTGGGAGTACCCAGAGGAAACCCACGCAGACATGGGGAGAATATGCAAACTCCACTCCGACAGTCATTCAAAGCCAGAACTGAACCCAGGTCCTTGGCACTGTGAGGCAGCAGTGCTAACCACTGTGCCACCCATCATTCTGCCACCATGCATTGCCTCTACATGATTGGGCGGTACAGTAGCACAGTGGTTAGCATTGCTGCTTCACATCTCCAGGGACCTGGGTTCGATTCCCAGCTCAGGTTACTGTCTGTGTGGAGTTTGCACTTTCTCCTTGTGTCTCCAAGTATTCTGGTTTCCTCCCACAGTCCAAAGATGTGTGGGTTAGGTTGATTGGCCATGTTAAAAAAAAATCTCCTTAGTGTCCTGAAATGCGTAGGTTAGAGAGATTAATGGGTAAAATATGTAGGAATATGGGAGTAAGGTCTGGGTGGGATTATGGTCATTGCAGACTCAATGGGCTGAAGGGCCTCTTTCTGCACTCTAGGGTTCTATGATTAACAGAGACCATGCAAGAGAACAGCCTTAGTCATACAAAAATACACTCGTAAACATAAAATTATTGTGATTTGAACACAAATTTAAAGGCAACCAAGTCGAGACAAAACTTTGCACTTTCTACAAGCTTGTAGGTTCCAGAAAATGTTTGAGATTTGTGGAATAAATTTCAGTTGCATGAGGAAGTGGAAAACTGAGCGCAAAAATTGGCAAACTCAGTTTGGAGAAAAGTCAACAGCAGCGACTCAATTATTAGCAAATTGTTGGCTCAGATCAAATATTTGCACAGAACTTGTTAAAAAATGTTTTCCCAATCAGTTGATGATAATGTTCCAGACAAGGCCATGGTGGGAGAGACTCATTAGACAGCACCACCTTCTGATGTTAATGCACATTACACCACAATTCCAGATGTGCTGCTGAACAGAGCGGTTGCAAAGCAGGCAGAATGGTGAAGGGAGCAATAAGTTAAAATAAATGAGTTTACTAGAGATACCTGACAGCTGTGAGACCATACCCAAGCTAGCACAAGTCAGCACTTTCAGGAGAGGAAGTGTCGTTTTTTTTTTGGAACGGTGTGTAGAAGAATGTTGATGTTATCTTACGAAAAAAGTGGAGTTTCATCCTTCCTCAAGCTAGCCAAATGATTGACCCTTTGAAAGATTTTATTAGCAAAGTCCCATCGTACAATGGACTCTTTTTTAAAAAATTTGCTTTTCCTTTCAACTTCCCAAGTGCCTCTTTGCTGCTGCAGTCTGATTTATTTATTTCTTTCCCACATCAGATTTCCTAAGGTCCCTTAAAGATTGCAAGTTAGTGCCAAGTGTGTAATATTTTTGGCTTATTTGTGCCCATTATAATCTCATTTAGAAACTGCACTGAGTCATTTTAGCATTGGAGACTGAAGAGGCAACAAATTCAAGGAATTTTCATTTCATGTGTCCAGATCAGATTTGAACCAAAGTCCTCAAGGGTAAAAGTGCCAGTTCTGAGCACACTGCATCACTCTGAACCCTGACAAATGTCAAAATATAGCAACTTGCTGATACATTCGTTATCAACAAAACTGATGAAGGGATCTTTGCTCTAAAGAGGAACACGGTTATGTGTTACTAGAGCATCAGTGAGAGCTGAAGGAACATACAATTCAAACCAAATTGGTCATTAAGTAGAATCCAAAGTATCCCCAACTATTATTAAAACTGCTTTGTCAGTTAATTTGAGGCGGGGTAAGGGGGTAGAATAACACAATACAGGTTTTTCTTAAGATATTCAGCTTAGCTCCTGGAAAATTACCTCGCCCATACCCAATCTTCACATCAGGAACCATACAAAGGATTTGCAGGTTATTGGATTCTGAAAGAACCACATTCTGATTTTAAAGGTTCACAAACTCATCCTCATCCGTGCTTCATTATTTAGACCATAAGACGTAGGAGCAGAATTAGGCCAGTCAGCCCATCGAGTCTGCTCCACTATTCAGTCTTGGCTGATATTTTTTCATCCCCATTATCTGCTTTTTCCCCATAACACCTGATCCTTATTAACCAAGAATGTACCTATCTCTGTCTTGAAGACACTCAATGACCTGGCTTCCACAGCCTGCCATGGCAAAATGTTCACAGATTCACCACTCTCTGGCTAAAGAAACTCTTCCCCATCTCTGTTTTAAACGATTGTCCCTTTAGCCTGAGGTTGTGCCCTCTGATTCTCCAAGACTTAACTATCGCGAGACAATCTTGGCCGTCTCCCATATTTATTTGAATGGACATATATTAAGCTGATCTTTCTGCATACCCTGCCTGTGATTGCAACTCTATATTCTCCTTTCCTTCTCCCCATGTACTCTTTGAACAGTATGCTTGTCTGTAGAACATGTAGGAAACAATTCTTTTCACTGTATCCAATGCATCTGACAATAATAAATCAAATCAAAATCTTCTCCTTCAGCCCCACAGTCCTTTGAGATATCCGTGTTTATCTAATGCTGACCTCCTCAGCATTGCCTGATTTTATTTCCTCCACTGTTGGTAGCTGTGACTTCAGATGTCTAGGGCTGAAGCTTTGAATTTCTCTCTCCAAAGTTTGCCTCTTTATATCTCCATTAAGATACACTGTGAAAACAATCTTCCCTTTGAAAACAATAGTCACCCAAGGGTGGAATTGAATCAGAATTAACCACTCTGCTACCATGCTGCCTTACATAATGCAAATTCAGAAAGGCTGAAAAGATACCCCCAGAGAAAATTCACGCAAACATCGGGAGAACGCGCAAACTCCACGTAGACAGATAGTCACCCAAGGCTGGAATTGAATTCAGGCCCCTGGGATGATGTGAGGCAGAAGTATTAACCACTGTGCTACCATGCCACCTTATATAACGCAAATTCAGAGATGCTGAAAAGGTAACACATAGGGACAGCAATTCTGCCTGGCTTTTAAATATACATATCAATGTCTCAGCTGATATTAGCTAAATTAAGTCTACAGCAATAATGAGGGGCATAGATCAACTAGATAGTCAACATCTTTTTCCCAAAGGTAGGGATTCTAAAACTAGAGGGCATAGGTTTAAAGTGAGAGATACAAAAGAGTCCACGACGGGGCAATTTTTTCACACAGGGATTGGTGAATGTCTGGAACAAACTGCCAGAAGTAGTAGTAGAGGCGGGTACAATTTTATCTTTTAAAAAACATTCAGACAGTTACATGGGTAAATGGATATTGGTCAAATGCAGGAAATTAGGACTATCTTAGTAGTTAAGAAAAAAGTGGCATGAACAAGTTGGGCCGAAGGAGCTGTTTCCATGCTGTAAATCCCCATGACTATGAATCAGCACTAACCAGGGATCAACTCTGCAATCATACAGCTCAAACAGCTCAGTTAAGATCCAAGGAAACTTACAGTGCTCTATGGGGGAGATTAAATTGATTGCATATAATGACAGCCTTTATCAGTGCATCTGCGAAACTGCTACAAAACCATTAATAATAAAAATGGGCCTGCTATCGTGCACTTAAATGATTTCTGCTTCATAAAAAGTTCAACCACCTCATAAATGCCTTGGTAAATCAGAACTTAATTTTAATATTCAGCATCTATTAAATGAAAAAAAAAACATTTAATTCAATGATATCAAAAATTTTTGGCATAATGCCTTATTGTAAATTTTTTTTGTAAATTGTAAACTAGATTTTTTTTCTTAAACAGTAGTTAGAATGGCATAAACAACAGCCAGATTTAGTTAAAGTAAACAGAATAATTGCTGCAAAAGGCCTTATGCTATTGACCACTTTGATGTATATAAAGTTTTTAAAAATTACATGATAGTAATAAAATTAAGGGAGAGACTTCATAAATTTGCTCCACATGGTCACCTAGTGGTCAGTGCCTGCAATTGCGCTCCAATAGCTGACACAACATCATTGAATGGGAAATGTTGACATAGGAATTTAAAATGATAAATCGTGACAAAAAAAGCACGATTTAAAATCACGATAGCAAAAAAAATTGTAAGAGTAAATATCTGCCACATAGGATTTTTATAGTCAATATTTACATTTTAAATTAAATTTTTTAAATTTTATGTAGGGAGCACTTTACTCTGTATTTCAGTACAATTGTTCCATTGAGCTGCCATCATCACAGTATACATGAAGTAGATACCCGATAAAGTTGAATAGTTTACATCCACAGAGCCCCTTGATAGAGAGCTTGGAAATATCTACCACTGTGTCATTGCAAATTCAATGTATAACATCAAACGCTTTTACCTCACTATCATTTATGAGTGGCGAGGTGGCACAATGGTTAGCACTACTGCCTCAAAGCACCAGTGATCTGGGTTCAATTCCCAGCTTGGGTCTCTGTTGGCATGGAGTTTGCACTTTTTCCCTGTGTCTGCATACGTTTCCTCTGGATGCTCTGGTTTTCCCTCAAAGATGTGTGGGTTAGGTTAATTAGCCATCTAAAATTGACTTTAGTATTGGGGGATTAGTAGGGTAAAAAAGGGTTATGGATGGGATTGTGGTCGGTACAGACTCAATGGGTCAAATGCCCTCTTCCTGTAGTATAGGTATTCAACATCATCCAAATCATTTTACAGGAATGATTCGCAATACCTAGCATAGTCTATAACTGTTCTATAGAAATATCCCCAGAATCTTGGGCTGTCAATAAGCTAAACAGTTGAAAAATAAAATATTAAGCAAAAGGGCAGAAAGGTCATTTTTTATTTGATTGGGTGTTTGTCCTCTAACTCTGGCTTACTGTGCATTCCTAATTATAACCACTCCACCATTGGTGGTGATGCCTTCCAGAGTCAAGGCCCCAAGCTCTAGGCTACGATTATATAGCCCTGTCACAGGATGTCTCCCCTGGTGGATACAGTGAGCCATTAAATATTCTTTCAGTTTGGCAGGACTCTCATACCCACTGGATAGGAAACCCTGGCTTTGGAATTTTCTGCCTACAGCTCTCCACCTCTCGCCTTCCTTCTTTAAGGCACCTCTTTAACCAAGCTTTTGATCAGCTAACATGATATCTCTGATAGGACTTGGCATCATTTATTTTTCTATACCATCCCTGTGACATGTCTTGGGAAGCCTTATTATGATAAAGGTGCTATGATAAGATAAGTTGTTGTTATTGATGAAGTCATGGTGTCTCAATTGTTTACACTTTTACCTATTGAGTCACAATGTTGTGGGTTCACCAAACTCCACACCCCCCCACCCCCAACCAACAGACCTGAATGCTGAATTCTAGGCTGACACTCCAGTGCAGTACCACGGGAATGAACAAAGAACAAAGAATAAAACAGCACAGGAAACAGGCCCTTCGGCCCAACGAGCCCGCGCCACCACCCCGATGTTCCCACCTCTACCCGCAATCCCTGTCCATGTTTATAGATCTATGGATTAAAAATCAAATTTGAGACAATTTAGGGAGAATTTGTTTTGCCAATTAGCCTAAGAGCACATCTTTGGGATGTGGGAGGAAACCGGAGCACCCGGAGAAAACACTACACTAACATGCAATTTACATTCAGTCATCGCTTTTGGATGAGATATTATACAAAACATCCCACTGCTGGTGTGGGAACTTGCGATACACTCACTGGTGCTACATTATGGGCAGGATTTTCCTCTACTGTCTGCGTTGTGTTTCGTGGTGCTGGGAGGCGGCAGACCATTTGCTGGCAGCAGGATCTTATGGCCCTGCCGTTGACAAGCTGCTTTCCCACTAACTGTGCTCCTTGCCACCAGGAAACCCGTGCTGTGGGTGTGCTGTTGGCGGGACTGTAAGATCCCGCTGGTGTAAACAGCAGCAAGATTTTGGTATAAATTTTACAATATGTCTTTGGCTGTAATACATGTTGGTACATCCCAGGTAATGAAATGTGCTATATCAATGCAAGTCTGGCTTTCTCTTCCCAATTAACATCATAAAAACAGATCTGATCATTTATATTGCTGCTGTGGGAGCTTACTGTATACAAACTGCTCTGTTTCCTGTATTTCAGTGATGACTGTAAAATGTTTTGGAGAGTCCTGACATCATGAAATATGCTATATAAATGCAAAATAATATCTTTCTCAATCCCAGATTGGCTGAAATTCCCCTTACCTCATGCTTGCATGTACAGAAACATAGACAAATAGGAGAAGGAGGAGACAATTCAGCTCTTCGAATCTTCTTCATTCATTGTGATTACGACCATGACTGATCATCCAACTCAATAACCTAATCCCATTTTCCCCACATATCCTTTGATTCCCCTTCACCCACAGTGGCACAAGTGGTTAGCATTGCTGCCTTTCAGTGCCAGGAGCCCAGTTCAATTCCCAGCTTGGGTCACTGTCTGCATGGAGTTTGCACATTCTCCCTGTGTCTGCGTGCATTTCTTCTGAGTCCTCTGGTTTACTTCCACAATCTGAAAGACCTACTGGTTAGGACCTGATCAGGTGCTGGAATGTGGCGACTAACTTCATTGCAGTGTTAATGTAAGTCATACTTGTGACTAATAAACTCCAAGTGTTATATTTAACTGCTTCTTGAAAACATATAATGTTCTGGCCTTAACTACTTTCTGTAGTAGTGAATTCCACACATTCACCACTCTCTGGATGAAGACGTTTTCCTCACCTCAGTTCTAAAAGGTTTACCCTTTATCCTCAGACTATGAGTCCTGATTCTGGACACCCCTATCATCGGGAACACTAATAGTTAGTGACGCTTATCCTTAATTCCTGAGTTATGCTGCAGGCTGCTGTTAGTATTTCATACTAATAGATAGACTCTAGGGGAATATTAACAAAATTACCATAAGTGTTTCATTAGCTCACAAATGGAGAAACATTTATTGGACCATTGGAATCCTTCTCTGCTGGAACTTTTTAACTGGGATGTTAACACGTTTTAAGAAAAAGATTTTAAAGCTTAGTAGAAAAGGTGTGCAGAATGTTTTTCAAATAGGGATATTTTGGAATCTTAACAGAAATAATGTGATTTAATTGATAAAAGATACTCACAAATTACATTCTCCACTTCACTGTCCCTTTCATCGGATGAATCAGGCCCTCACCTGATGACGAAGCAGTGCTCTGAAAGCTTGTGTTACAAAATAAACCTGTTGGACATTAACCTGGTGGTGTGAGACTTCTTACTTTGTCCATCCCAATCCAATGCTGGCATCACCACATTCAAAAAATTAGCTTAGACCTATAAAACAACCGCAAGTCCTCAGGAACAATGTTTTTTTTCAAATATTGGGCATGTCATATTTCTGTTTATTAATCATAGAATCATACAATGATTGGATCTTGATGGGCCTTCGACCCATTATGCCTGCACTGACTTGCAAGAACACCTGAAATTCCAACCTAATCCCATCTACCAGCACTTGGTCCATAGCCCTGAATATAATGTCATGCCAAATGCTCATCCAGCTATTTTTTTAAAGGATGTGAGGCAACCCATCTCCACCACCGTCCCAGGCAGTGCATTCCAGACCATCACTGCCCTCTGGGTAAGAAAGATTTTCCTCACGTACACCCAAACTTCCTGCCCTTCACTTTGAACCTATGTCCCTTTGTGACTGACCCTACAACCAAGGGGAACGGGTGCTCTTTATCCACTCTGTCCATGCCCTTCATAATTTTGTACACCTCAATCAGGTCACCTCTCAGTCTTCTCTACTCCAACAAAAAGAGCCCAAGTCTATCCAGCCTCTCTTCATAATTTAAATGTCCTATCCTAGATAGCATCTCGATGAATCTCCTCTGCACCCTCTCCGGTGCAATCATATCCTTTCTATAATGCGGTGACCAGAACTGCACACAGTACTCTAGCTGTGGCCTCACCAAAGTTCTATACAACTCCAACATGCTTCCTCTGCTTTTGTAATCTGTGTCTCGAATGATAAAGGCAAGTGTCCTATATGCCTCCTTCACCACTGAAAGGGTTAATATTCACACAAGTTTAAAAGTCAGATAGGCTGAAAAACAAAGGTCCTCTTATAAGAAACTTTACAGACAGAAACAAAGACATTCGTCTGGCAAAGCACACAAATTAGACATTTGTAACAGGAAGATGAGAGTGATCCACAGAAATGAGCTGTACGCTGAAGTTTTTTCACTGATTGGATAGTATAATGAAGTAAGTATAAAGTGCAATATTGTGATTGGTTTATGCTAATTACTTGTAGTCAATTTTGAAAACTGTAATTGCCTTTGTATCTTGGAGTACGCCACTCTGGATAGCTACAGGAATGTGAACAGTAGCTTCCCAGCGACCTTCCTTTAGCTCGTATTAAAATACCTGTTTAAGAAAACTGTTACTTGTTTGGTTAGTGGAAGGGTAAATTGTGATCAATTTAAAGCCCACAACAACCCCCGTACTAACATGCCCTTCTGTTTCATTTGGCACTGTTGTTTCCAGGACCATTTCAACATGATAAAATTAATTAAATACAATGGTAACCACTTAAGGTATTAAACATAAATAGACTCAGTTTTAAAACTAGTCTGGAAAGAGTTTCCAGATGATTTTTCAGTTCAGAAAACCATGAAACGCACTAGTGAATGTTAAGCACTGAATTGTCTTTTACCCCATGATTTAATTTGTTTCTGATTATGTTTCTCTCTTCTCTGAAACAATTCAAACTTTAACATGAAATAAATGATTGAACTTTATCAGAGAGATTAGGATAATACATTCCATTAAAGTTCCAGTTAAATAATAGAGGAGCCAATTTGCCTTGGGGACATCCACAGCAAGCAGCGGATGTGTTTTGCCCATCGAGCCAGCAATCCCACCTAGCTTGTACCCTGTAACTCTATGTATTTACCCCTCTAATTGCCCTAACCTACATATTTTGGGACACAACGGGGGAATTTAGCATGGCCAACCTACCTAACCAGCAGATCTTTGGACTGTGGGAGAAAACTGGAGCACTCAAAGGAAACCCATGCAGATATAGGGACAACGTGCAAACTCAGCAGACAGTGATCCAAGCCAGGAGTTGAACCTGGGTATCTGGTGTTGTGAAGCAGCAATCACTGTGCCACCCCAAAGTTTCTTGAAAACTTTGATCAAATTGTCCTTTAACCTTTTAAATTCCAGGGAATCTAATCCAAATTGTATAATCATGTGATGTAATTTAACCATAGCATTCTAGGCATCATTCTGATAAGGATATCATTCTAAGAATTATCCTAGTCGAGGACTAAGGGACTTAATCTAAAAATTAGGGCTAGACATTTTAAGGGTGAAATGAGGAAAAACATGGGGAGGCGATGACCTGGTAATATTATCACTAGATTATTGATCCAGAAGCTCAGTTAATGATCTGTGGACCGGGTCCAAATCTCATCACAGCAGATGGTGGAATTTGAATTCAAATCAAAAATATAGTGTCTCCCACCCTCCCCCCTCCTCTTACCTCAGGAAAAAGATTTGCGTGAGAGCAGATAAGCTTTTTTCTCTTTTGTTTCTTAATAAGGGAAGTTAGCAGGAATGGCAGTGCAGACAGTGCAATATTCCTCCTGTGGGATGTTTGAGGTGAGGGACAGCATTAGGGTCCCAGCTGAATACACCTGCAGGAAGTGCACCCAATTCCAGCTCCTTGAAGAGCGTGTTAGGTTACTAGAGCTGGAACTGAATGAACTCAGGATCATTTAGAAGGCAGAGACAGTTATAGGTAAAAGTTCAGGGAGGTAGTTACACTTAGAAATGAAGATATTTGGGTGACTGTCAGAAGGGGTAAGAAGCAGTCAGTGCAGCAATCCCTTGTGGCCATTTCTCTGTATAACAAGTATATCATTTGCGGGGAATGACTTACCAGGGTAAGCCATAGAGTACAGGTCTCTGGCACAAAGTCTGCCCCTGATGCTTAGAAGAATAATATATATTATTATATAGGAATATTAAAATAGGATAATGTATTTGCTACTATATAGTATGACGGCGGCGCGGGCTCGTTGGGCCGAAGGGCCTGTTTCCCGTGCTGTGTTGCTTAATAAAAAAAAAGGGAAATGGGAAGAGGAATAGAGCATTAGTCATTGGGGCTCCATATTAGGGGACAGACAAGAGATTCTATGAGAACACAAGAGACTCATGTTTGGTGTGTTGTTTCCCAAGTGATGTCTCGGATCATGTTTTTGGGATCCTTAAGGGGGAAGGGACCAGCCCCAAGTTGTGGTCCACGTAGACACCAAAGACATAGGTAGGAAAAGGGATGGGGATGTAAGGCAGAAGTTCAGGAAGATAGGGTGGAAACTTAGAGCTAGAACAAACAGAGTTGTTATTTCTGGTTTGTTACCATGCAGTGTGCTAGAGAGGAGAGGAATAGGGAAAGAGGGCAGTTGAACACATGGCTACAGGGATGGTGCAGAAGGGAGGGGTTCAGATATCTGGATAATTGGAGTTCATTCTGGGGTAGGTGGAACCTCTACAAATATCTACACCTGAACCAAAGGGGTACAGATATCCTGGGGAGGTGGGGGGATTCGCTAATGCTTTTTGGAAGGGTTTAAGCGAATTCAGCAATGGGATGGGAACCTGAAATGTGGCTCTATGTACAGGAGACTTAGAGTAGTGAGGTCATGAATAAGATATCAAGATTGCAGGAGTGTACCGGCAGGCAGGAAGGTGGTTTGAAGTGCATCTATTTCAACAGTAGGAGCATCTGGAATAAGGTAGGTGAACTTGCAGCATGGGTTGGTACCTGAGATTTCAATGTTGTGGTTCAGATATTTCAGTAAGATCAGGGAAGATGGTAACACTGTCCTTAACTAATAATGGGAGGTGTGGCGTTATTAATCAAGGACAATTTTACGGTAGCAGAAAAGACGTTTAATGAGGACTTGTCTACTGAGGTAGTATGGGCTGAGGTTAGAAACAGGAAAGAAGTCCCCCTGTTGGGAGTTTTCTATAGGCATCCAAAAAGTTCCAGAGATGTAGAGGAAAGGATTGCAAAGATGATTCTGGAAAGGAGCAGAAGTAACAGCATAGTTGTTATGGGGAATTTTAACTTTACAAATATTGACTGGAAACGCTATATTTCGAGTACTTTAGATGGGTCAGTTTTTGTCCAATATGTGCAGGAGGGTTTCCTAATATGTAGAAAAGTCAATAACAGGCGAGGCCACATTGGATTTGGTACTGGGTAATGAACCAGGCCAGGTGTTAGATTTGGAGGTAGGTGAGCACTTTGGTGATACCAACCACAATTCAGTTACGTTTACTTTAGCAATGGGAAGAGATAGGTATATACGACAAGGCAAGACTTATACCTGAGGGAAAGGATGCAATTAGCTGAGATTTAGGATGCATGGTATGTGGAAGGAAACTACAGGAGATGGGCACAACTGAAATGTGGAGCTTGTTCAAGGAACAGCTACTGCATGTCCTTGATAAGTATGTACCTGTCAGGCAGGAAGGAAGTGGTTGAGTGAGTGAACCACGGTTTACTAAATAAATTGAGTCTCTTGTGAAGAGGAAGAAGGAGACTTATGTAAAGATGAGACATGAAGGGTCAGTTAGAGCACTTGAGAGTTCAAGTTAGCCAGGATGGACCTAAAGAAAGAGCTAAGAAGAGCCAGGAGGGGACATGAGAAATCTTTGGCAGGTAGGATCAAGAAAAACCCTAAAATTTTCTATAGGAATGTCAGAAATAAAAGAATGACTAGGGTAAGACTAGGGCCAGTCAAGGACAGTAGTGGGAAGTTGTGCATGGAGTCCAGAAGAGATAGGAGAGGTGCTAAAAGAATATTTTTTGTTTCACATAGGAAAAAGACAATGTTGTTGAGAATACTGAGGTACAAGCTATTAGACTAGACAGGATCAAGGTTCATAAGAAAGAATATCAGCAATTCTGGAAAATGTGAAAAAAGATAAGTCCCCTAAGCCGGATGGGATTTATCCTAGGATTCTCTGGTGGCTAGGGAAGAGATCGCAGAGCCTTTGTCTTTGATTTTATGTCATCATTGTCTATACGAATAGTGCTAGAAGACTGGAGGATAGCAAATGTTGTCCCCTTCTTCAAGAAGGGAAGCAGAGACAACCCTGATAATTATAGACCAGTGAGTTTTACATCCATTATGGACAAAGTTTTGGAAAGGATTATAAGAGATAGGTGATTATAAATCCTAGGAAGGAATAATTTGATTAGGGATAATCAACATGGTTTTGTGAAGGGTAAGTCGTGCCTCCCAAACCCTATTAAGTTCTTTGGGAAGGTGACCAAAAAAGTGGATAAGGGAAAAACAGTTGATGTGGTGTATATGGACTTCAGTAAAGCATTTGATAAGGTTCCCCATGATAAGTTATTGCAGAAAATACAGAGGCATGGGATTGAGGGTGATTTAGCGGTTTAGATCAGAAATTGGCTAGCTGTAAGAAGACAGAGGATGGTGGTTGATGGGAAATGTTCATCCTGGAGTTCAGATGGTGTCCTGCAAGGATCTGTTTCGGGGCCACTGCTGTTTGTCAATTTTATAAATGACCTGGATGAGGGCATTTTGAGTTAGTAAATTTGCAGATGACACTAAAGTTAGTGGAGTTGTGGACAGTGCAGGACTGTGCAGGTTACAGAGGGACATAGATAAGCTGCAAATGGAGTTTAATGCAGAAAAGTGTGAAGTTATTCATTTTGGAAGGAGTAATAGGAATACAAAGTACTAGGCTAATAGTAAGATACTTGGCAGCATGGATGAGCAAAGAGATCTCGTTGTCCAGTGCATGGATCCCTGAAAGTTGGCACTCAGGTAAATAGGGTTAAGATGATATATGGTGTGTTAGCTTTTATTGGTAGAGGTCATGTTGCAACTATACAAAACTCTGGTGCAGCCATACTTGGAGTATTGCGTACAGTTCTGGTTCACCGCATTATGGGAATGATATGGAAGCATTGGAAAGGTTGCAGAGAAGATTTACCAGAATGTTGCCTGATATGGTGGGAAGGTCTTATGAGGAAAGGCTGAGGGACTTGAGGCTGTTTTTGTTAGAAGGTTAAGAGGTGACTTAATAGAGGCATATAAGATGATCAGAGGATTAGATAGGGTGAATAATGATGGCTTTTTTCCTCAGATGGAGATGGCTAGCACAAGGGTACATAGCTTTAAATATGGACAGATATAGGACAGCTGTCAGAGGTAGGTTCTTTACTCAGAGAGTAGTAAGGGCATGGATGTGGACTCACCAACATTAAGAGCATTTAAATAGTCATTTGATAAACATACACGATATTGGAATAGTATAGGTTAGATGGGCTTTAAATTGATTTCACAGGTTGGTGCAACATCAAGGGCCAAAGGGCCTGTATTGCACTGTAATGTTCTGTGTTCTAAAAACGTGTTGAATTCACTAATGTCCTTCAGGGAAGGAAATCTGCTGTCCTTATCTGGTCTTGCCTACTCGTAACTCCAGAGCCACAGCAATATGTCTGACTTTCAGCTGCAACTAGGATGGGCAATAAATGTTGGCCAGCCATTGATACCCACATCCCACTTATGAAAAAAGAAGTTTCTGAGGACCAATGTACCCTTCCTGAGGCATCCTGCAGAGAATTTCTCACATCAATCCAGGAGTAGCCTAATCAGGGCTTAGTGTAGTTGCAGCATAATTTGAAATCCCTTGTACTCTATTCATCACCAGCATCATCATCCTCCATCCTGCTTTGGGGATGGGCAGGAGGGGAGAATCTAGAAGGTGCCAAGAAGTTGGAAACTTGCCAACATAAAAACCATTTGCAATTCTCCCACTGACTGGCCAATGGAAGGTAGGTGGCAGGTAGATTTTCCCATTTCCTGTAGGTGTGAATGTCATTTGCATTAACTTGCATGCCATGCATACTCATTAGAAGTCTCAAATCTGTTTCAAAGAGACTGGCAGTTGAGAAAGTGATATGTGAAGGGTGGACCTCAATTCTGTTGATTTTCATGTGAATACAACCTACACAGCCTACCTGCCATAACCCTGTGCTGCTCTTGTGCAGAGTATCTCTCTGTTGGAGCGCCTACCTACATCTTGAGTTCGTTTTTATGGACAGCACTATGCAGCGAGATTCATGGACCTTCTACCTGGATTAATTTTGGCCAGTTCTGTGCCTTGGATTGTCAACTGCAGGCATCTTCCACTTGTGGTACCTACCACTATTGTCTGCATAGACAGAACTCTGCTGTGGGACTAATTCACCCTCCACTTTGATTAATGGAAGTTCAACAGGGGATGGAATATGAGGTGAGGGTGCAGCTAATGAGCACAAGGAAGATAAAGGGGAAGGAATACTTTCAAGGGCAAGGAGAAGGGAAGGGAAAGGAGGCATGATGGAAGGCAAAAGGGACAAAGAGGTGGAGGAGAATGAGAAACAATGGAAAGCAAAGGACTGAGGGGTAGGAAATCTGTTTTGGGAGAGGTCCACATGGGCACTGATGGTCTTGAGGTGCGGGGAGTGGGGGGTGAGGAGGAGAGGTTGTCAGAATGTCCAACACCTTTTAATGGGATCTGGTTATAGTAGGGAAGGCTGGAGAGTAGTGGCATTGTTCTACGTGTATCCTGAGACTCAAGATAGATGGGAGGCATGCAGACAGTACAAGGGAGAGAGGGTCAAACTCAGGCCTAAAGCACAGGTGTCGCAGTACCATCTTGAATTCCTAAATGGTTGGTATACAAAAATGTAAGTAAAGACTGGAGGTAATATGAGATAATGTGGGAGGATCACTCAGCTGGGCTATAGGGAATGTACACTCACTTGTTGGAGCCACTACAGCGGACAGGATCTAGGTGACTTACAATAGAGAGGGTTGGTGGCCCATGAAGCAACTGAAAGCTAATCATTTCATTGTGTGCTTTTAAATGGACAGACAGAACACATTGGCTTCACATCATAGTGTCTCAACATCAACAGAATATCAGGTCAGAATGCAGCCTCGGAGAATGAAGGCAATAGTGAGGGGCACAGCTGCATCATTTGCATATATGCCATCCCACTGTGAAGGGCAGGCACAAGTTAACAATCAATGCCATTCATCACAAATTACTTTTCATGAGCAATTGAATGGTCATAGTTCAAAGAATGGTGGGCAGATCTACTTTGCCGGAATAATTTCATTCACATCTTAGCCCACACCTCCCCCCCCACCCACCCGAACCCCAAAGCTCCAGATAGAATCATAGAATCTCCACAATGCAGGAGGCCATTTGGCCCATCCAGTCTACACCAACCACAATCTCACCCAGGCCTTATCCACATAACCCCACATATTTACCCTTCTAATTCTCTATCACTAAGGGACAATTTAGCATGGCAATCCATCTAACCTGCATAAGGGAACCAGAACACCTGGAGAAAATCCATGCAGACAGACTGGAATTCAATCCGAGTCACTGGCTGTGAGAGGGAGCAGTGCTAACCACTATGTCACATCTGTGGAATGGAATGCCCCCTGCGTGTTGTGATTCTCAGAGGTGAGGCTGCATCAGGCACAATACAATTAAGACACCCAAAGTTGTGCAACCTCACATCCTCCTTGCAAGTCTCTCAATCAGAGGTTTCCTTTTTGCACCCTTTCACCATTCCTGTCTTCAATGTTTACTTTCAGAGGAAAGGCAAAAGGACAAATGGATCCAGGGCTCCAGGTTGTGCTTCTCAACATCCGCATTCAATGGAGGAGACAAGGTGTCAGTGCCTTAGTAGGAGGTATTGCCTGGATAGATGTGGCCAAGGGGAGAGTGAGCATGAACAGGAGGGTGAGGATGAGAGACCCACACAACAGAGGCAGCTCACGACACTAAGGGGTTTATCACCAAAACATTTCCAATTTAAAAATTAGTGGGAAGCAGTGCGAGACATACCTGTGATTGTTCAGAGATACATCACATATGCCAAATTCTTTGTAAAGACCTGATATTACATAGTGTTAGAGGTTTCCCCTTGGCAGTGACTTTAAAAGTGATGACAGTACTTGATTTATTTGCCTCTGGTCCTTTCCATACATTAATAGGGGACCTGAGCATAATCTCTCAGCCCACATCACATTGCTGCATTAAGAGGTTGCCAATGCCCTTTACAGGCTTAACCTGGACAAGGATAGTCAGACTCAGATTCACCAGCTTCACAGCCATCTCAGTCTTCGCAAGAGCGCAGAGTGCAAAAGGCTGCACCCGTATAGCTATACAAAGTCCAGTAGCAGCTCCTAAATGTGTATAAATCACAAGGGCTATCGTTCTGTTAATGTACAAGTAGCACGTGAACATCACAAACACATCCTGCATACGTGCACATTATTTTGGGAGTTGCTGTAACTCCCACATCCTCGGCCATCCCACATTGAAGGGCAGATGCCTGGGTTTCAATGTCTGTAAGGATGGCTGTGGCTGCTGATTGTGCAATGTTACCCTCTAACTCATGCTGAGCAAAAGTATAATGCTACTCTCAGCTCTGCACTCTTGCAGAGTAGACCACAGGGTTTCTGAAGATGCAGTTCAGATGACTAGAACATTCATGTACCCATCCGATGAATGACAATTTATTTACAGTGATCACATATCTCCAAATCAGAAGCAACATGAAAACATTTTATCTTATGTAGTCCTAGTGCTATGCCTTGATGCAGCTCAAAAATCTGCAGTAAAGGTTCTGGCAGCCTGCTGACTGCTATGATCCTGATGTCTGTGGTGATCTTGGCAGAAGTCGTCTTGTTGCATAAGACCTGGAGGGCACCAGCCTATCACCTTTTGGAATGCGTGCAGACATAGGCAGAGGGGATTCTGAGCAGCTCCACACTCCTCCCTGGAGGTGCCAGCCTGACTCCTTCAGGAGCAAAGCACCTGAGGAAGGTGGAGGTGCCTCGCTCTCATCATCCACATTCTGATGGTGCCCACCAGAATGTGTGGCCATGGTGTGCAGGGTTGAGTGCAACTCCAACAAGTCCTGCTGGACAAGATTTCCATGGTGGCCATCAAACTTCCTCTGATTCTTATTAAACTTACTGAACATCAGAAGAGTAAATAGGTAAGTGGATTTGGGAAAAGAATTCAGACCACCAAACCAGAATTTCCATTTTTAAAAAAGTAAACCTTTGGAACAGTTTACATCAGAAGTTTCTACATATTTCAGTCAGCAACTGCAACTAAATTTGATGTTCTTCCTTTCAGCCCTAACCTTCTGTATTATGAAATTAGATTTGCCATCATGATTCCAAAAATGGTTAATTGCCAATCACTGGGCCAGGCGAGCTGCACGATTGCCCCTGCAAAAAAAAGCCAACTCCTCATTTTTAATGACCAAAGAAGGAAGAACACAAGGTGGGAGGTGATGACAATGAGGAGTAGATCAAACAATTAAAGCAGAGATTACAAACTGAGCAGTTGTAAAGCTTTAGGGAATTTCATAGCCATGAAGTAGAGGATTGAATGAGGTGACAACAAGTGAAGACTAGTAATGAAATCAGTAGTGGTTACAAGTTGATTACAGAATAGGCAAAGGAGTTTTTCTAGGACCCTGTATGGTGGAGCTCAGGAGGTGACAAAATTGTAGTGCTGTGGAGCTCGAGGTTGGAGGCAACAAAGACATGAAGGTAGGGTATGGATATTTGCACCAGTATTATAGTAGAAATGGCTAGTTTTTGAGATGAACAGAATATGGGATTGGAAGCTTAATGCAATCAGGATGCAAAAGCTGTGCAGCTCAAGTGAGCCAATGGGAAGGCGGACAAAATAACAGTTAACATGTAGTGCTTCTGGACAGGATTATTTCAACTTTGCATACAAAACTTTTTAAACATGTATTATTCATTAGCCAGTCATACTTGCGTTAATTTTCTACTTCAGGTACTAACTGAGCTATATGCTGCCAGCATTTTGTCTTTTAAATTTCATTAACATCCATATAACCAAAAAAAAAGAAATTCATCCTCCAAAATAAAAATTTATTAATTTTGTAACAAGAACATTGTACTTCATACAACAGTGCATTACTTCACATTAAGCAACTTAGCACACTTGCAATAAAAAAAAATTGTACAGTGGAACATCCCATAATGCAAAGTAGCATACAGTGATAATCTAACATGAAGTGTAGGTAGGACCAGTGACAGAAACTGCAAATTGCCAAGTGGACTGATTAAGCCTCACAAAGGTAAGTCATGAAGTGAAAACTACAGTCTGCACAACAGAGCCTGTGGAACAAAATAAAATTATCAAGTGCTCCTACTTGATTCATCCTAAATGTTTTGTTCAGCTTTATCTGAAGGCACGGTATGACTTGTGCCAAAACAAATATTCTGTGCTATGATAGTCTTGAAAGATGGTGCCATAAGGCTGAAGATAATGTACTAGATTTTAAAAAGCTAAGTAGTAGTACTCGTACTACCATATTACAAAAACAAGACTTAAAAATGAAGTTGTATTCATACAGCACATGCAATCACATCATTTACATTTTCATATGAACAAACTATGGTGTAAAAATCAGTTTCACGAATATGAACCAAATATGAAAACTGAATGCCAAGGCAACAGACGGCACACACACACAGTCTGTAAGGTACAGCTATAAGTTAAGAAAATGTACAGCTCAAATATTCACAATGTAAACAATATAATAACCACATTTTAAAAAGACCACATATAATTGCTTTATATAAAAATGCCCTTTAAAAGTTGTTGAACTGCAGTGGTTTGAAAAACGAATTCCAATAGCAGGCTCCAGACTCTCAATATCTGTATTCAAACTTTGAACATCAATATGCTGTCTGATCCTCTTAGATAATTTCACATCATGTTCCAGACAAAATTCATTTGATTATCAGTCTTAATATCCTCCTTTAATTTACAATGGAAGCCATAATTAGACAAAAATGGATATACAGCAGTATTAGGAGCTTGTAAAGATAGCAGTATTTAAAAAAAAGTCAGTAAAAATTGTTGACACCCCGCTTACTTTGCTACACTTTGAAAGCTATGATTAATTGCATAATTTCAGGTTAGGACAGGAAAGGCAGGAATCTTGATCAGGAATCTTTGAAATCAAACACATTCAACAACAGCCCAGTAGTCAAAATGATTGTGCAAACCCATCCTAACTGGTTGAATGTGCTTCAGATTGCTATGATGTGAGTTGAATTTGGTACCAAGATGAGGTACCAGATGAAATGTGATTACCAACAAAATAGTGACAAAAGGAAGTGTACAATCAACCTGCTCTGTTTGAATGGTCACTTGACGAAAAATTTACTGAAAGGGAACATTTTGCATATCTAAAATAAAGCATGCAATGTAGGTTTCCAAAAAGACAAATGTGGATCTCGTAGACAGAAAGGGAACAAATAATACTAATTATAGTTGGAACCCAAAAATTCATTTCTTTTGTTGTTTTATCATGACTTAAACTTCACTTTTAATGAATGTTTCAAATACTTTGTGGTTTAGACATCACAACTTTTTCAAAAATTATTTCTAAGTGATTGAGATTGATTGAATCTTTTATAATGATGTTTCTGCTTAATTGGTTTGCGTCAGTTACATTGCATTTTAATTCTTTTGTTAAAAAGATACACATATCCAGGATATCCCAGCTAAACCCAAGACCACATGGCTCTGCAAAATGTTATTCCATAATAATGTGTATGTTGCTTAAAATTAGATAACAATTTAATGTATGGAATATGAGCAGTGCTTACAGCTTTTATTACAACAAGTATAATTGTGCAATTTTGAGAGGTGGTACAGAACATCAACATGACTAGATGAGAACACATGAAAACTGTCGTATTTGCAAACTATGTACATGGGAGAAAATTATTATTACAAAGATACTACCAATATTCTCAACATATTTTCCAAGTGTTTCCAGTATAACATCTAGCTTAGGTACTGCAGTATTATTAGATGGAGCAGTATATATTACTCCCAGTAGTACGAGTGTTTATCAATCAAAGGAAAATGTTGACGCTCTTATTGCTGTAACCAAATTGAAGTAAAAATAGATGACATATTTCAATTAAAATAGTTCCAGTTTAAAATAAAAATTATTGGCTCTATGAAATCAGGGGAGTTAGTGGAAAAATGTTGAATATTATTCATGTAACAGGAGTAAAGACAGTAAATTTAGATTTGCTCTTTTAACAAAATACAAAAACCCATACCAGAGATTTATAAAACTAAAAAAAAAAAATCACAATTTTCTCTCTTTAAAGGAGAAATCACATTCAAAAGTGACTTCCTATTTAGGTTGGTTACACAGGATGAATTTATGTCCTTCCAATGGGACCAACAGATGGCACTTCAGGGATAGAATACACAAAAGATATAAAGAAAAGGCAGAGAATAGTTATTACAAGGATTCCCCTTTAAACTGATGTGGAAGGTCTTATCAAAAGCCCACTGCAGTGTTCAAGTAATAATTCACATTAACCCTGAATGCAAATCACCTTAAAAGGAACACACAAACTAACACAAAACAATTTGTAAACCCATTTCGTAATGATGGAAAATGAGGGGAGTTCAGCAGGTCAAAAATATTACAGCTAACAGTCACTATGTAGTCCTGCTAAAAGAGTTGATCTCAATTTTACTATAAGCCAGCTTGGGGATGATGAAGAAATAGTGTAATCTAGATTCTGTTGTGCACTGTGTTTCACTATCACACAAGGAATATATTCCAAGGGCTCAACAGCCATTTTCACAAGATTACATAGAAGTAGTTTTGAGGGGAAGAATTATATCAGTGAAGGTGGTGATGGAATAAAATTGTAATGGTCAGTATTTTCTGTTAGGAGGTTTAGATTAAGTACATAACATTCAATTGGAAAGAATGTTACTTTAAAACAAAAAGTGACATCGCATTTGTAAAGAAGTACAGGACCTATCACACACACAACTTATCACATGGAACAGTTTTTCCCTGATTTCAATTAGAGGTATGTTAAACAGACTGGTTGATTTAACTGCAAGCGTGTTCAGTGTTAGCTGGTGTGCTCTTTTAAATAAGATCTTGTAGTTAAAGGGTGTGGTTTCACATAATTTTAAGTCAAAACCAACTACAGAAATAAAGCAAGGAGTCTAAGGTCTATATACGGTCATTGAGAAAATAAAACCCACATTTAACAATATATAGAAAATAAATTGTAAAGTGCATGTTCCTTTGAAAAACACCTGCCTCTCATAGGGAAGCCTCACTGTGGGGCTTAGGGTCACATGGTATTATATAAAGGACTGGTTGTGCGTTTTTTCTCGATTGCTGTTTTTAATCGCTTTAGCGGATGATTTCTATAATTGCGCTGTCGGGGTGCTATAGCTGTCAGCGGGGTGGAACAGGGTGTATCTGGATCAGAAGGGGAGGAAGGCTTTATCTGTGGATTTTCTTGGGCTGTCTCAACTGCTTTGGCATATTGGATTAAAGACTTCTCTACAGGCTTGCCTTGTACAATACTTTTTGATGCTTTAAGCTGCTCTGCAGAACACATTTTGGGCTGAGGATCTTGCTGGAGAATAGAGATGGAAATACATTTCTTTTTGCTGGGCTCATCTTCTACAGCACATTCAGTTCTGTACTCATTTGGACTTTGCATGGTCCATGGCGTGTCCTGGTTAGAGTCCGAAAATGCTTGGTAAGTCTCAGAACTATTCAAGCTGTTTCTAACTAAATCATCCCTCGAAAGCTCCAGGTAACCCAGTTTAGCAATAGATGCTGAACGTTTCATCTGTGATGGAGTTGTGAGGCCTGCCTGCCTTATCTTAGCTTCTATTTCCTTTGATCGTTGATTATTAATTCCCAGGGTACCTCTAAGATAATTTATGGTGTCATTGCTGGAGCCGTGGCTAAGATCATGATCAAGATTTGAAAAATTTAATATTGCCTGCATTTCTCTGATACTTTCATCAAATCTACTGAAACTTAGCTCTAAATCCTCATGATTCAGCACAGTAATGTAACCGCCTTCTGCTCCTTGCAAAGGCCTCATTTTGATGTCAGTTTCCTGACGCTCCAAATGTTGCTTACCGAGAATTTTTGCATCAGTATCTGTACTCGACTCTGTGACACCGTCCAGGTGCAATATATGTGTCTGACAGTCCAAGTCTTTTAATGGCAAATGTTTTGCATCACTAACAAACAAAGCAATTTCATACTCCGAGAAGCTGTCTACATCTTCTGAAGGACTACAAGATTTGAAGGTCTTTTCAATTTCTTTGTTGTGGATTTCGGCCAAACTTACAATGTCCAATAATGGTAATAATTGAGGCTGGCATGGATTATCAGCGGTTTCTATTATTTTCAGATCATCTGCAGTCTGGATGATGACCTTACTTTCCTTTCCTGGTGATTCTCCTTCAATGATAATCTTTTCTTCCGCCGTTAAGGAAAGGGTATCATTGTTTTCTTGAGATATTGGGGGTTTAAATACATGAGTGTATTCAATTATCTCAATTTTCTTTGGAAGCTGGGTATACGAATCCGGTACTTCGGGGGGTTCAAAAGAATGGATGTTCCTATGTTCCACAGTGCTCAAAGAGCCAGGTTCAGCTTGTTCCACTTGCAGTCTCGATTCTAAAGGATGCTCTATCTCACACAACTGTGAATCTAAGACTGGATCTTGATTAGGAGATACATTAAGCTCAAATAACAAACATTGGTCATCAGCAATCCTTTCTCTTCCTTTCTCCTCTAGTAACGATTCAGGAGAGACAGCATGACTCTTGTTTATCACCACAAATTCACCAGTTGTAGCTCCATCAATTTTGGAATTTTTACGGATTGGTAACATTACTAATGATTGGTGCTCTTGCTCTTGTTTCATTCGTTCTTCAAACTCCTGAGTTGCACGTTTTACTGAGCCAGGACACCATTTTGGCACCTGTTCATGACTTATACTTCCATCTGACACACTCTCTTTAATGGCTGTCTCCTGGCATCCCTCATAGCTCTTGGCTGTTAAATGCATCTGAAGACCTGCATTGTCCTTGGCTTCAAACAAATCAGTGGCTTTTTTGTAATTGTTTTCAGCAACTGAAAAATTGTTTGCAGAAAGGTTTTTTGCAGTGTTACCGTTTTCAGAAAGCCAATGAAAATCCGCTGGTAGTTCATGAACTGTATTCCTCTTTGGTGTTTGGGTCTGATTAGTGGCAACATTTTCCATCTTGCTTTGGCACAAGGCTGAACTGTGGCTGGATTCTATTCCTGTCACTATTTCTTTCACAGAAATAACATTTAATGACTGAGACCTTGTTAAGGAAGATTTCTTACTGGACGATTTTGAAATCAGATTTTCCTGAGGAAAACAGAATACAATATCAGCACAACCTTATAGCTTTTACATGATCTCCACATAAGCAAAGCCCATCCCACAGAAGTAAACACTTTTGATCATAAACACAAAGGAGTAATTTTTAAAGAACTTTACACTTTATATAACTAACACATGCATACATACAATAAATTACATCAGGGGTTCCCAAACTGAGGTCTGCAGGAGCCTCCCATGGAGTCCATGACAAGACAGACACATTTGAAAAAATCCTGAGGATGTTGTCCAATCAGAGACTGGCTCTTTCAGCAGCTAGCCTCTGACTGAGTGACTTCAGAATGGAATGCAAAGCAGATAACAGAGTATGGGATAGGGTGGTGGTGTCTAGAGAGTGTCTCTGAGTGCATGAGAGAAAGAGTGGGAATGAGCTTATGAGAGGGGAGGCAAGTGTGTGTATGAAAGAGAACATGAGTGTGTACACAGAGTTTGGGGGGGGGGGGGGGGGGGGGGAGGAGGAAGAACAGATACAACGGAATGTCAGAGAGAAGGAGATGCAAATGTGATAGAGAGAGAGGGGAGAAGAGAGACGGTGTGGGGGGGAGATGTGTGAGGAGAGAGAGCTGTGTGTCCAATAGAAGTATCTGCTTTGCTGCATCATTTCTCCTATAAAAAATGACAGAAATATATGACTTAAAATATAAAAGGAGAACTTCTTAATCATTACCAATTATCCACTTCTAAGGAGGTTAACATGAGGGGATCATGTAGCTGGTGAATGTATTCGTGGTTGTGTGCCTCTTCCCCATTCCTAATATATACACATACATAAAGCTGTTTATATTTGGTTTCTGTGCTCACACCTACTTTGTGGCACAAAAAGAGATGTCAACTTTGAGATGTTTGGGATTCCCTGATGCACATGGAGATCAATAAGGATCCCATGGCTCAAAGTTTGAGACACCTTGAATTACATGAATACTGATGAAATACAAAATACTTAAGTAAAACATTCATGTGCACTTTGAAATTTCAAGTTCTGTCACATTGCTCCAACCATTAACATTATAGACCTTATCTCAAATGGAAGGAAAGCCCTCTTTCCCAAATTTCAGAATTGAACTGATCAGTGCTAAAACACACACAATTAATTCAATGGGAACAACAGTACAATACTATACACAATTAATTTATTTTTGATGGCCATATTTGTGTGCCCAAGGCAAGAAGTACAAGTACTATCATATGGAGCAGCTTTCCATAGTTGCCATTCACAGGCAACATGAAGCACAGTACAGGAGTACTGTGAAAGACAGCCTTTAGCTAAAATAGTTCTTTGTTCACCATTTCCAATAATGGTTCAACTCCAACCTGACACAAGTTCCTGCCAACTGCAGCAATGTTTTATTTATCATGTCCAAAGTTCTGGCAACAGTGTTAAACATGGACCTTTTCATCCTCTGGGTTTACAATCAACAGGAGCTACATTGTACATGACTTAATTTAATTTCACACATGGCAGAGAGAGAGATTTGCAATCTATCAGACTGGGATGGATTCAAACCCCAATTCTTGGAAGTAGAATGACAATGCGCCAGTCCAACATAGATCTCCAACATATTTGGCAACTAAACATACTGGAAAAAGAACTAAGTCAGAACAATAATATAATGGAAGACAGATGCAATTTGAACAAAAATGATAATGCTTAAGAACATAGTTCATAGAGATTAAATATATTTTTTGAAATAATTAGCATCACAAGCTGAAATACTTTAAAGTGGTACAGCACATTTTTCTCAGTTCATTTGCAATTACTTCTAATGATTTGAATTGATAAAAATGCAGTATTTTTACCTTATTAGATTTTGTATCATCATTCATACATTGGTCTCTTGCATGAGCCACTTTATCCAATGAAATCTGCTCCTGACCATTTGCAACCTGCTGTTCTTTCCCAAGGGTTTCCTGTGCAGTCGCCTTAACGACAGGGCATTTCCCCCCACCAAGCTCCTCAGTTTTTGAGTGTGACTGGCTTCGCGCCCCATTCTCCTGTGAAAGTTCAATGAATTTTTCTCTGGCACTGAAGAAGTCAATTCGATCAATACTTAAGTTGTTAATTCCAGCATCTACATTTGACGATGAAACTGGAGAAGCCAGTTCCTGTGAAGTTTTATGATCTTCTAACAGGGGTGCAATTTCAAGAAATGGCGTTGAAATGTTTGAGTTTGAACTAACATCTTTTTCCGATTCATCTACTTCTAAAGAAGTCAACACCATGGAATGATCAGGTGAAGAGAAAAGTCCATTCGGTGACAAGACTTCTCCTGGTTTGTTAGAGTGGCTGTCTTGGAGAGGAAGAGTATCTGAGCTACAACCTGTACAACTCTTACTGGAGGTCACTGATGCAGGCATTGTTGCAGAAGAGATGCTGTTGTGCAACTCATCGGGGTCGCATTTTAAAGGCATTTCATTCTCTGTAACGAGTCTAAAAGTTGATTCATTTTTATCCTCATGGACTCCAGGTAAAAATGTATCTAGGACATCTGAGAATTGAGACTGACATAGATGTTCAGTAAGTGGATCAGTTGGCATTTCTGTAGTGGAAGTACTATCCCTTCTGTTTAAGTCAACAGTAGATTTATTGATACGCTCACGGTGATCAGAAAGGTCACTGTCAGAGTGCGATCGCCATAGCTTATTGTGCCGCTGCTTGCTGCATTGAAAAGATAAAGATGAATAGTTCAAACAAAAGTAATTCTGTCAAAGCAAAATATTTCTGGCATAACACAACATATGGTTATACGTGTCCAATCACAAAGATGTACCTCAAACATTCCACCCAAATTAATTTTCAGATGCAATCAGTGTTATCCTAAGTACAGCAATCACTTCTTTCCCCAACAATATCTAATAATAGCCTCTTAAAAATGTCCCAAAACACAAACTACAATGATTACTTCTAAGTGTCTAGATTTTTGATGCTTAAACACAGCTTCCATTTTGGACACAAAATTCCTCAAATACAAAAAAAAGTACCTCTTGATTTATTTTTAGTAGGGTGAAGTAGGAATGCTCAGGATTACTAACAACTATCTGAAAAAGCAGAGAGGGAGAATCAGTTTAACTTTCATCACCACCAATATTGCAGCACTCCTCCTGAACTGCACTGGAATGGCAGTATAGATTATGCACTCAAATCTTACAGAAGCTTCTAATTCAGAATAAGGTGAGTTCAAGCCAAATTGACAAGAAAAATAATTCCAAGAATCCAAAGTGTAAATAAATCTGATCTGAAACTTTTGTTGTGTGGGTAAAAACACCTACAGCAGCTAGACAGGCTAATATTGATGTCAGATTTGCAAAATTCATATAATTCTTTTCCTCTATTTCTCCCCATCATAGCTGGAGACCTTTAGGGATAATTCTGGTAACTGACAAGTGGGTTGGCATGATTGATAAGATAGTTGATTCAATTGGTTCGAAGTGAGAAAACCAAACAAGCAATTCAAAATCATTACGTTTATTTGCCAAATGAAAACAACTCTCAATCTATTTTTTACAGGAGTGGGAACAATCTTTTGATTAGCCATTAAAAAATTTTGCAAGATGAAAAGAGACTAGTTTATCATACAAGCCTCATTAGAAGGCTGATATAATCCAAAGCATTTCTAACGCACTACTAAACGTTGACTTCTTTACTGAATACCTGTTGATGCAAAGAAAATAAAGCAACCAGATCATCCACATAAGTCCCGCATCTGTAGATGGAAAGATGTAAATAGATTACATTAACCCCAAAATGAACTGGTTTTTGGGCACACTTTATGTTGCTTTTGTAAAGAATATCTTAAGTAGTTACTGTAGTCATACAAAAGAGACTACCTTCATGTGTAAACACTCAAGCCATCAGTATTAATGTGGACAAGGAAAACATGAAAGATGATATGCTGCTACTGCTGGACTACAAAGAGTTCAAAAAGGTAGCTAGAACATAGAACATAACAGCGCAGTACAGGCCCTTCGGCCCTCGATGTTGCACCGGCCAGTGGACCCTCTAACCTAAACTATTCCAATATCATCCATATGCCTATCCACCAACCATTTGAATGTCCCCAAAGTAGGTGAGTCCACAACTGCTGCAGGCAGGGCATTCCACGCCCTCACCACCCTCTGTGTAAAGAACCTGCCTCTGACATCCGTCCTATAACTACCACCTCTTAATTTAAAGTTATGTCCCCTCGTGTTGGTCATCACCATCCGAGGAAAAAGGCTCTCACTATCCACCCTATCCAATCCCTTGATCATCTTATACGCCTCAATTAGGTCACCGCGTAACCTTCTTCTCTCTAATGAAAATAACCTCAGGTCCCTCAGCCTTTCCTCATAAGGCCTTCCCACCATACCAGGCAACATCCTGGTAAACCTCCTCTGCACCCTTTCCAATGCTTCCACATCTTTCTTATAATGCGGCGACCAGAACTGTACGCAATACTCCAAGTGCGGCCGCACCAGAGTTTTGTACAGTTGTAACATAACCTCACGGCTCCTAAATTCAATCCCTCTACCAATAAAAGCTAACACACCGTACGCCTTCTTAACAACTTTATCAACCTGGGTGCCAACTTTCAAAGAGCTATGTACTTGTACCCCAAGATCCCTCTGCTCGACAACACTATTAAGGGTCCTTCCATTAGCCCTATATTTCATATGCCTGTTATTCCTACCAAAGTGAATCACCTCACACTTATCCGTATTGAATTCCATTTGCCACCTCACGGCCCAGCTCTGCAACCTATCTATGTCCCTCTGCAAACTGTAACATCCATCCTCGCTGTCTACAACTCCCCCCACTTTGGTATCGTCAGCAAATTTACTAATCCAACCCTCTACACCCTCATCTAGGTCATTTATAAAAATGACAAACAGCAGTGGCCCCAAAACAGATCCTTGAGGTACACCACTTGTAACTGCACTCCAGGTTGAATATTTCCCATCAACCACCACCCTCTGTCTTCTATCAGCTAGCCAATTCCTAATCCAAACTGCTAAATCACCTTCAATCCCATGCATCTGCACTTTCTGCAGTAGCCTACCATGGGGAACCTTATCAAACGCTTTGCTAAAATCCATATACACTACATCAACTGCCTTACCCTTATCTACCTCTTTGGTCACCTCCTCAAAAAACTCAATAAGGTTTGTGAGGCACGACCTACCCTTCACAAAACCGTGCTGACTATCCCTAATCAATTTATTTCTCTCTAGATGCTTATAAATCCTATCCCTTATAATTCTTTCCAAGACCTTGCCCACAACAGAAGTCAGGCTCACCGGTCTATAATTTCCAGGATGGTCCCTACTCCCCTTTTTGAACAAGGGACAACATTTGCCATCCTCCAGTCTTCCGGCACTATACCTGTAGCCAACGACGACATGAAGATCAAAGCCAAAGGCTCTGCAATCTCCTCTCTAGCCTCCCAGAGAATCCTAGGGTAAATCCCATCTGGCCCAGGGGACTTATCAATTTTCATACCCTCAAGATTCGCTAACACCTCTTCCTTATGAACCTCAATCCTACCCAGTCTACAACCTGGTATCGCAGTATTCTCCCCGACAACACTGTCTTTCTCCTGCGTGAATACTGACGAAAAATACTCATTCAGTGTCTCTCCTATCTCCTCAGGCTCCACGCACAACTTCCCACTGCTATCTCTGACTGGCCCTAATCTTGCCCTAACCAATCTTTTATTATTTATATACCTGTAAAAAGCTTTAGGATTCTCCTTAATCCTATCCGCCAAAGTCTTCTCGTGTCCTCTTCTAGCTCTTCTCAACTCCCTCTTTAGCTCCTTTCTGGCTAATTTATAGCTCTCCAGTGCCCTGAGCCTTCACATCTCATCATTATATTAGCCTCCTTCTTCCTCTTCACCAGAGATTCAACTTCCCTAGCACACCATGGTTCCCTCACTCGACCACTTCCTCCCTGCCTGGCAGGTACATATTTATTACGGACATGCAGAAGCTGTTCCTTAAATATGCTCCACATTTCAGATGTCCCCAGCCCCTGCAATATCCTGCTCCACCCTATGCATCCTAAATCTCTCCTAATAGCCTCATAATTACCTTTCCCCCAGCTATAACTACTGTTATTCGGTATGTGCCCATCCCTTTCCATCACTAAGGTAAACATAACCGAATTGTGGTCACTATCACCAAAGTGCTCACCCACCTCCAAGTCTGGTTCATTACCCAGTACCAAATCCAATATAGCCTCACCTCTTGTTGGCCTATCTACATACTGAGTCATGAAACCTTCCTGCACACATTGAACAAAAACTGACTCCTCTAACGTACTTGAACTATAGCTTTTCCAAATGATATTAGAAAAGGTAAAGTCCCCCATTACAACTACCCTGTTACTTTCACACCTATCCAGGATCAACTTTGAATCCCTTCCTTTACTTCTCTGGAACTTTTTGGAGGCCTATAAAAAACTCCCAACAATGTGACCTCTCCTTTCTTGTTTCTAATCTCAGCCCACACTACCTCAGCAGACAAGTCCACATCAAACGTCTTTTCTGCCCCCGTAATGCTGACCTTAACTAACAATGCCACTCCTTCCCCTCTTCTACCACCACCTCTGCTCTGACTGAAACATCTGAACCCCGGAACCTGCAACAACCATTCCTGCCCCTGATCTATCCACGTCTCTGAAATGGCCACAACATTGAAGTCCCAATCCAGGCTGCAAGTTCATCCACCTTATTGCGTATGCTCCTCACATTAAAGTATACACACTTCAAACCATCCTCCCGTTTGCCACTATACTGCTGCGACCTAGAAACCTTATCCGTGACCTCCCTATTCACATCCTCCTGTATACTGGCACAACAATTCAGGTTCCCATCCCCCCCCGAATCGCACTGGCAAATTTACCCCCCAAGATATTGGTACCTCTCCGGCTCAAGTGCAGACCATCCCTTTTGTTGAGGTCCCACCTTCCCCAGAATGAGCCCCAATTGTCCAAATACCTGAACCCTTCCCTCCTGCACCATCCCTTTAGCCACGAGTTCAAATGTTCTCTCTCCCTATTCTTTTCTATGCTATCCCACGGCACAGGTAACAAACCAGAGATAACCACTCCGTTTGCTTTAGCCCTAAGTTTCCACCCTAACTCTGAATTTCTGCTTTATATCCCCATCCCTTTTCCTACCTACGTCAGCTAGTGACATGGTGCCAGCAGCTCCACCTCCCTTTCATTGACAGGTTTCCCCATGCCACAACAGTGTTCAAAATGCACTTTAGGAACCCCAGTTTAATTAAGTGCCTTTCCTTTCTATGCCAAAACTGACTCCCTACATTCTGTCACTTCAAAAAAAGCAAAGAGTGCATACACAAAAGCTGGATTTTCCAGCTCTTCCGGTCCTGTAGAAGGCAATCACCCTCATGGTGGGTTCCCTGGCAGTGGGGCAGACAAGCAATACAAATGGGTCGTCAGACAATCCCACCAACAGCCAATGGTGAGCCACCTCTGCCACCAGAAAATCTGCCACAGGGGATGGGTGCAGGAAATCCAGCCCACAGTGTTGGGGATGTTTTCCTATATTTAATTCTAAGCACTGTTCTTACCGTTCCACAGCCTCTTGTCTGTCATGGGGGATTAATAGAGGGCAAGTGTTCAGAGAGGGGAATATGGTAAGGCTATTATAAGCATCTCAAACTTTCAAGTACACAAACTCTGTGATGCTCTCACTTAAAAACATGGAAGTGCATAAATGGGCAAGTATAAACAAGAACAAAGTGAAGCATGGATACCTCAAATATCATTCCAACATCACAACGTATTGCAACAACAAATCATGTAAATGTGAGTCACTCACTGGCACTTCAATATCTCCAGTCTTTCATATTGTGGTAGAATGTGAATTTCTTGATGTAACATTCCTGGCTTTTAATAGTGGATGCTGAATAGTGGATGCTGTAATTTTCGTCTATATTAGCAAGGAATGCTGGGCAGGAAACAAGTTAAAATCCTGCATATATTGTTAAAAATGCATCCATTTAAAAGCTAAACATGTTGCTCAAAAATATCAAACTTTTTTTGCTGTTTTATAGTTCTTCAATTGTACTATGACACTGTTGTCGCCACAGTTCCAAATAAGTTGCATTAAAAACCTAAATGACTAAAATCGCAATTTCCTAATTAACATATTTGTTTGAACATACTACCTGCTCATTGAAGTACTTGCATAAAAGTAGGTTGTTTATGTTAGTATCATCTTTCCTGTTATACAATTTTGACTATTTTGAGATATGAAATGATATTTATGTGATGGGAACAAGTGAATTCAAATACTCAGCAAGGAAACAAAGTTCAGTGGTTTGTAATCTAATATGCTAAACACAAGCTTTCCTTGTGATACAACGTAATCAAAATTCTTTTGTAATGAAACATTACACACAAATAAAAACAGCTCAATAACAAACCAAAACAATCTTTTGGATGACTCTCATTTAGTTAGAAAATCCAGCCGAAAACTCAAAGAAATGGAAGCAGTGGAAGTGCAAATACAAAACATTAATGAGAAATGGTAGCTCAGCATGTGCTAGCCTTGGAAAGGGTCCAAAGAAGGTTCACAAGAATGATCCGTGAAATGAAGAGCTTGTCTTTTGAGGAAAAGTTGAAGGCTCTGGGTCTATATTTGTTTGAAGGATGAGGGGGGATCTTATTGGAACTTACAGATTATTGCAAAGGCTGGATAGAGTGGACGTGGAGAGAATATTTCCACTAGTAGGAAAAATTAGAACCAGAGGGCATAAGCTCAGGCTAAAGGGATGACCCTTTAAAATAGAGATGAGGAGAAATTTCTTCAGCCAGAGAGTGATGAACCAGTGGAACTCATTGCTGCAGAAAGCTGTGGAGGCCAGTCATAGAGTGTCTTTAAGACAGGGATAGGTAGATTTTTGATTAATAATGGGATTAGGGATTATGGTGAAAAAGCACGAGAATGGGGGCAACCATGATTGAAAAGCAAAACAGACTCAATGGGCCAAATGGCCTAATTCTGTTCCTATGTCTTATGATCTTATAGCAAGCTAGATCATTGTTCTGATCTATGTTTAAAAGCAATTAAGAGAATCTCTTCTTCCATCTAAACATACATTGCGCTTGATTCGCGAAACAGAAACTGAATTTGAGCCCAAACTCCCTTCTATGCTGTATGTATCGGTGAAGCGGTCTTCAGCATCAGGAATCAAACTACTTTGTTTTCTTCTATCTCTCAAAACATCTCAAAATTTAACCTTTGAATTGCACTTTCTGCTACGAGCTTGTTTATTATTCTTTATCTCATGGGTTTTTTTGTGAAGCATTTTGGGATGCTCAACATTAAATACTTCAAATAAATGCATGTTGCTGATTTTTAAAAAATTGATATTCCAAACAAGCTGGTATCAATTGAACCCATGCAATAGAAAATGTATCTGTTGAAGACTAAGAAACATTTATTCACAGTTAAAATGAAACTCGAACTTTCCTTAGCTTCTAACTAAATTCTCAAGTTTTTCTTTTGGCCATTAATTATTTTCCCTATGTTGACCATGGATGTTTAACCAGCCAAAAGTTTAACTCAGCCTGGAATATATTCATTGACCCAGTCTTCATTGTTCTGTCTGGAAGAAAATTCCAAAGAATAATAACCCTTTGAGAGAAGAAAATCCTTATCTTTTTAAATTGACATCTTAGCTTTTAACTAGGCCTCTTATTTCTAGATTTCCCCCGACTAGGCGAGACTGCCTTTCAGCATCTATCTTAGTTAGAACTTCTCAAAGTTTAATGGCGAGGTTTTCCGATGTCCCAGCCACACAATATCGAGTAGTGTAAAGCTGTTTGCTAGCAGTGGGATTCTCTGGTCCCGCTACTATTAGTGGGATTACATATTTAAGTCATCTCATGGTGCTGCAAACCCCACGGGTGGGGGTGCACTGATGGCAGAATTGGAGAATCCCACTCATCTGAACAGCCAGAGAATTCCAGCCTATATGTTTCAATAAGATTACTTCCCATTCTTCTAAACTCCAATTTGTATAGGTCCAATCTGCTCAATTTTCCTTATGACAATCTCTTTATACCAGAAATCTGCCTAATGTACCTTTTCCTGACTGCTTCCTAAATAAATAGATCCTTCCTCAACAAAGTACACCAAAACTTCATTTACACTACTTCAGGTGGGGTCTCGCCAATGTCTGTAGAGTTGTAGTAAAGTATCCCGATTTTAATACTCCATCCCCCTTGCAATGAAGGCCAGCATTCAATTTGTCTTCCTAATTACTTGCTCGTATACAAGGTATCCAGATCCCTCCGTCACAACATTCTACAGTCTTTCTCCATTTAAATAATATGCTTCTCTATGCTTCCTGCCACAATGGACAACTTCACATTTTCTTACATTGTACTTGTCTGCCTTTTTTGATAATTCATTTAAACCACCTATTTTATTGTTGCTAACTCTGTCTTCCACACTAATTGTTTTCCTACATATCTTTGTATCATTAGCAAATTTGGCTGTAATGCTGCTGACTCCTTCATCCAAATCAATAAATAGAAGTTCCATCACTGATCCCTGCAACACCCCACTGTAGTTATAGTTTGCCGAGCTGAAAATGACCTGTTTATCTTAACTCTTAGTTTCCTGTTAGCTAGCCAATCCTTTATCTATGCTAATACATCAATCCTAATACAATCTGTTTTGTATAACCTAACATCTCAAATTGTTTTGGCAGCTCCTGACATATTATGTGACACCTTTTTGCACTTCATATTGTTTCTGGTACAAGTTCCGCTTGTAGTTGTATTATTTTTAGCATACTTGTTACCTTGTATTATTTAACAAGATGTCACAATGTTACAGTAGTTCATGGGATAATTGCTGTTCTATAATACAAATAAGCCAACAGAAATGGCATTTATTGTTTTGGAAAAACAAGATTTTTTTTTAAATTGTTAACACAGGAAGTGATAGGCAGAAAACTATGGAGGGGCAAACAAATCACAGATCTTATAGTTTCTCTGTTAATATGGCAGCTATAAATAACATTCACTAAAATGAAAATTTGCATTTACTCTCAAAAAGCAGTAAACCTAAATATTCTTTTTCAACAATAACTGACCACAATTAAAGTGCTCAAGTTAAAATTTACAGTTTATAATGCAGATCTCAAGACCATTAAGCTCACTACTTGTATTTTAGTAGAAGCTGGTCTTTTAGTCATAAGATATAAAGAATGACTTAGCCTGGGCATGCTGTGAGCTTAAAAATTAGACTGCAAATCTTCAATTTGATTGCTTATGATGATATTTAGTTATTAGTTTTCCCAATTCAAGCAACCATTCTGTCAACTTGACCTTTGATTGGGATATTAAATCATTCTAACTTTAATACTACGAGAATACATCCCAAGATAGGTGACCAATTTGTCAGTTGATAGGAACATTCTGACTGTTCTAGGACTGACTAAAGCTTCATGTGAAGAAGACTGAGTTTAGGAAACAGAATGCAATGCAATATCATTTTTAGTAGTCATAAAATACGGCTTCTGCATGTTAATAAAAAGTGCTTAAACTGCCAAACATTGAATTTATACCATATGCTTCAGTTTATAAAAAGTACAGACATTTCCTGTTCTATTGGCACAAAAAACAAACTGTGAACACAAGACACAATAACACAAAGTAGAATTAGAGAACATTGAACTGCAAGACAGTCTTTCCTACATTTTTTTAAAGCTTTCACTGTGGTTATTCTCACAGCATCAAGGGCCTGGGTTCAATTCCCAGCTTGGGTCATTGCCTATGTGGAGTCAGCATGTCCTCCCCATGTCTGTGTGGGTTTTTTCCAGGTGCTCTGATTTCCTCCCACAATCCGAAAGGCATGCTGGTTAAGTGCACTGGTCATGCTAAATTCTCCTTCAATGTACCTGAACAGACGCCAGAGTGTGGCGATTTGGGGATTTTCGCAGTAACTTCACTGCAGTGTTAACACAGGTTTACTTGTGACACTAATAGTTAAACTTTTAAAAACTTAAAAGGAAAATTTGGACTACTGTTTACTCATTAAACTCCACCTTTTTTTTTCCAGCCATAATATGTAAAAGATTGAAGTACTGGTAGTAGGAAGTTAACTCCATTAACATATTTTCAAGTAGTTCAACAACCATCCTTGGATATACTAATGTAGCATATTATTGGCTCGGAAACAATACAAACTCATTTGCATCATGTTTCATTTACCTAAAAATGCATTAGGATGAAAACCTGTATGAACTCTTCAACAGAATTCGTCCTGAGATGAGAATTCAATAGTCAACTGTACGGGTCAGCAACATGCGCACAAAGTTAATCAGGAAAGATATGATGAAACCAGTTCAATGAGCATGGATCACTATTTTTCAGATCCCAATAAAGGCTGCAAAGCCTATAGTGCCAACACCAACACATCTCATTTGTTACAAAATTTGTGAGCCACTGCAAAAGCATTTGGTTTGTTTTCAGCAGCAGACAGTTCAAAAACGTGTTTTACCACTAGGCTTACTTAGTACATTGATACAAAACATATAGTAACAAAGAGTGGTGATGGTAGAGTTATGTTTATGCAACAGTAAATCCAACCTATTGCATTACATCCATTATACTAAATATGTGACATGATGGAATACTGAGAGCAACAAGTCTATTTCAAGCTACACTTTTCCAAGCAAAACCCAAACTTCTAAGAACTGAATCTAGCAGGTTTGGTGTACTTCCACATGATATTTTTAATTAAAGCTGACACATATGGTATTTCCTACTGCCATTTTTAAACTGGGTTACACTGTCCCAAAAGTGGTCAGCATGATACCTACTAATCCTACATTAATCCGAGTCCAAATTACTGCTATAACAAAGATTTCAAAGTTGATGATATTTAATGTTTAGTCAGGTTAATTAAAACAGGGAGACAAAAACAATTTTGAGGCATTACAAAACAAATAATTATATTGGTGTTGCTCGTGCTGATTTAGTACACATAAAAGATTTGAGAAAAACATAAGGGGATAGAGGTAAAGTATTTGGTTCAAATAATCTAGACATTAATTAGGACAAGTATTCAGGAATGTTTGTTTCAAGCCAAATAAATGTGAAAGCTAATTTTCTTTTGCTACAAGACTATTGTTAAAGTCAAATGAGTGCAGTGTGAATGAAGAAAATGGGTCCAGGAGCACATTAATTCTAAATAAACCAAAGTCAAACTTTCTCCATCTCACTGGTTAGAACCATTCTTCATAGAAGACCTTACACACCGACTTCATGTTCCACTACATAAAGTTCTTCCATTTGAAATACAAAATGGTTAATTATACCGTATTCAGCGAGAAACAGAAAGTCTGTGTGCTTTAATCGTTGAGGTCTTGGATAGAAGATCACTAATCACATAATTGAATAGTCTTTTTTACATTTTCCACAAATAAAACAAAAATACAAGAACACGTTGAGTACTGCAGGGCACAATGAGAATGGATGCCAAGTTCATGGAACTTGCCCCTATTTGTGGTTTATTCCAAAGGAATTTAATAATTATCTTGTATTGCTATTTCCAGATAGGTCATTCCAATGAAACCAGTTAGAATGGGAGACCCTGGTTCAAATCATAATTTGGTTTGACATTTCCACTCGCAGTGAATTGGTAATCTCACACCTAGTTTGTCTGGTTGAGGACCATGCAGACACAAGGTGTGCAGCTGACTACGAGAGAGGGAAAATTGGCAGTGGCTCTACCTTGGGTTGCACTGCAGGACCTGGTTCTAGAGCATCATCTGTGGAAGTCGTGGAGATGTACATGGCTGCCCTGCCTGCCGTTCTATCAGACCCAATCCAGTGTGTGTGTGTGCCAGGAGGTAAATAGAGGAAAGAAAATGTGAATCAAGTAAAGAAAAGACAGACAAGACATATCACACATCTGATATTGTAAATTAAGGCTAACTAAAAAAGAATGATCGAAGATGATGCACCCACCTAGCTAGCAAGATACCCTGGTACTCTTCCAGTTGTCGCATGAAGCTCATGTTAGGCTTTGTAACTGTCCGTTTCTCCTTCACAAAACTGTAAGCTTTGTCCAAGTTCCAGCCATATTCTTTCATTGCATATGCAATTACTGTGGACGCAGACCTGCTGATGCCCATTTTACAGTGAACAAGACATTTGGAACCATTTTTTCTGACGGAAAAAAAGATATACGTTCAGAATCAAAGTTTTGTAAAGTTAAGGTGGTAGCTTGAGATGGTGAGTCTTAGGAATATAGCACTGATAGTAAGTGTTCAAAACTTAAACTTGCCAATTTATGCAAAATATGGGAATTTATCAATAAACCCAAACATGTTCCATACTTATAACTTTACACAATTAAAGCTGGTTTAGAAGCAGGCATACACTTAATTTGATGTAGAATGTGTCATCGTATGATGAATTCTACAGTCATTCATATTTAGATTATTTTGATTTATCTTGGAGGTTTGAAATGAAGATTTTTTTTAAAAAATTTGAATGCAGCAACCAAGAACTCTGATAAAAATACATAGCTAGTCACAATTTGTTCCTGATAGTTGCAATTAGTCCAACAGATCTGGCTAAACATAAATATTAACACACACAAAAAAATTAAAGAGTAGAAATTTGAATTGATTACATGAAACTGATTCATCTTTAAAAATTAGATCTTAGAATAAAAATCTAGAATGGCTTGCTGTTTACATTGGAAACCAAACATCACTCAAAATTTAGCTCCATCAAATAATGATCTTTTTAATTTCAAGACAGTGAATGTCCTAAGTTTTGTGCTAAATGTCATGGGTGCTAATGCTTCAAAGAGTTTGAGGAACAACATACTTTATAACAACACATGATACTAGATTTTTAAAAGTTTAAGTATTGAAAAGACTTAATTTCTGCCAATATTGAACTTTCTCATTAGGCTTGCATAAGAGTGAGATATATAAAAAGTGCATCATCCATATGAATTTGTGTGTTTGTTACTAGAGTATGTATTTGATAATCTGTAAAGATTGGCTGCAACTTCCATTGTTCGCTTCATGACGGAGCATCAAATGATGAAATAATTTCCCTAAATTACAAAACTTTTCACTAGAAATCCATCATTTAGGAATCAGCCAAATTACAAACTTTATAATTCTCACAATCTGTGATAAAGTAAGAGTGTTAAGTTCACAATTCCACATCAATTCACAATTTATGAGAGTAATCTTTGTTTATGCTTCAAAATCACTCAACATCCAACTTTATGATTATGTTATTGAAACTTCCCCATTGGCACCTTTGTGAACACAAATACTCAAAAGTATAGATTAATAGGTAGAGAAGGTCTTAGTACTTTAATATTGGAATCTGGAACTGTTTATTAATTTTCTGAATACAATGGAAGTAATCCGCTCTATAATTGCATCCAAAGTCACGAGGACAAATACCATACTTATAATTCATATTTTTTATACAATGATAATTCGTTTTGAAATGAAGAACTATTTGGAATCAAAGATCAGCAGCAGCCATCAAAACATTGAACGACATGAAATTCTGAACTTTGCATCCAGGATTATTATGAAATGGTATGAATTAAACTCAGCACAAAACTCTACTATTGGTATGATGCCTTCAAAACAGTATCAAAAGGTTTCAAGACTGCAACTCCCAAAAATGTACTATACAAGTGAGATGGCATTACTGTAGTAGGTGTGTCTACAGAGGTTGTAATTTCATGTCAGGAATCCTGAGTTAAACACAAATAGCAACACAGCACATTTTGGAACTATCGTTTCAAAAAACACAGCCATAAATGTCCACGTTTGGAAATCAATAGTTGACATTCACATCGATTTTATTTCCAAACTTTCATTATCTCAAATTACGACAACTTTAATCAAAATTTCAACTGAGCACACTTACAGTCTGAAATGTTGGCCATTACATTTTCCAGCGAGTCAAATTACATCCTTTGATACAATTCTAAGACTCAGCATGACCAGTATTTTAAGCAGAACACTAACATTCAGGGTTTTTTTTCCAGTGTTGTTGGCAGGACTAGATTTAAAATATCATTACAGCTGGCAGCCACCCATCATCCAAAGAACTCTTTCAGACTTGTTTTAAAACAGAACAGCTTGAAAACCAGACTGATCTTCTGATGTGTATTTTTATATTGTGTAATAAATATGTGCAACAGAATAAATAAAATAAATCTAAATTTATGTTAATACACGAGAAAAAAAATAAAAACTAGGAAAGCTATGCATGAACTGACCACACTATAACTAGTCAGGCCATCTAGTTCCACCAGACAATTTCTATACAATATACAGATTTTTAAATACTACATTGATAAGAACCACCCAGAGTGATTTCTATTTAATTACGTACTTTGCCTTAGAGATGAATTTGTATGTATCATTCCAATATGCAAGCAGATCTGTAGCTTCCTCATCATATACCCTGATATTATGGTACTCAAATATTCCTGGGAAGAAGTTATCAATTTCACGAGTGATATTCAAGATGTACCGAATCCTAAATAGAAAAGTGAAGAAATGATTACGTTCTGTCATTGCCATATGAACAGGTTTAAATTAAATGCAACTTGCACTGTCAGGTACACAGGGTGAGTTTTAAAAAGCCATTTTTTTTTTTAAATGAATGTAAATATATTTTGTAGATTGCATTTTGAGAGAGAATTCTCTTAGATGTTGTAGCACATTGCAGTACTAAACCAAACACGACTACCCTGCAGGGGGAGATATAACCATTATGATAAAATAAAGGATGAATTAATGCGGTAGATACAACAATTGTAATAAAAAACAGGATGAATTAATGTGAACATTATTAACTATGAACATAAGTGTTTGCAAATGAAAAACTGGCACAACCAAACTTTCAGCAATCAATTTGTAGAGGGATATAGTTGACAAATGTATGTTTACTTATATTCAGTTCAAAACTAAACCTGCAACAGATGAGCAAGTATGGTAATTAATTGGTCAGTGCCAACAAAACGTATTCCAATGCTGAAACTTGAGAAACATGTCAAAATGAATAATGGAGTGAGTTTCTGGCCCCATAGAGGGCAATGTCACCAGATGAAACATCAAGTGAAAACAATGTGTTTCTCCAAGAGCAGGATAAACAAGAACAACAGAAAAATGATGGTAACAAGGCTGTTCTTGCATATATTCTACTCGCCAGCCCAACGTAAATATCCTCAGCAGTCTCTAGTCTTTCTTTCAGTTGAAGAATGCAGCTAATTATCATTCTTCCCATTTTTAACACCATAAAACAGCTTTAAGTGAAAAATTCAAAATTCTCTAACAAATATAACATCTGATTTAAAAGCCACCAATAAGCTTCCCAATTGCCAAAACATAAAAATAAACAATTTTTAAAAAATAATAGGTTACCTTTAGTGAAGGCATTTAAAATATGTTCACAGCTCTATAAATCAACATGTTGCCTTTAAGGTAAACACATTTTGAGGAAGAATGCTTGGGACTAAAGGGAGAGGAGGAGTGGCACTAAGTAAATTGCTTCTTTAGAAGAACCAGCACACACACGGCAGGCTGAATGGCTTCCTGTGCTTTAACCATTGTGATTCTGTTGAAGGATTTAATAACATTTTTTGCAATCAAGCCAGATCTTTCAACTTGTTGCTTGCCAAAGAATTTCAAACCTGCGGCACTTGGACATAACAGAACAGAGAAGAAGAATATATCAAGGGGGAAAATGAGACAAGTGCGAGAGGAGTAATGGTTTTACTAAGACAATGGCATCAGAAGTGGAGAAAATGATCGGTAGCTACTAAAATGTCATAATTAAATGTGGGCCAAAGGCGAGAGTATTGAGAACTTAAAGTGCAGTAAATGACCTAGGAGCACAGGAACAGGATTAAGCCACTCAGCCCATCGAGCCTGCTTCATCATTCAATTAGATCACAATTGATCAACTAGTATTCTCCATATTCCTTGGATGTGTGTTTTGAATACATTCAATGATTTTGAGTTTTCACAGAATTGCAAAGATTCATCATCTTCGAGTGAAGAAATTCTTCCTCATCTTAGTCATAAATGGCCTACTTCTTAACCTGTAATTACATGTGGTTTTAGAGAGTTAGAAATCTGGAGAAACATTATTTATTTCCACCCTGAGATGCCCTAAGAATTCTACAAGTTTCAACGAATTTGCTCCTCCTCCTTCAAAACTCTAGGGAATACAGAGCTAGTCTCTCTCCTCATTCAACATCATCCCAGGGATTAATCTAAGGAACCCCTATGGCAAGTATATCCCATCTTCGATAAAGATGTTGAAACTGCATACAATACTCCACGTGAGGGCTCATTAAGGCTCTATATAACTTCAGTAAGATATCTTTCCACCTGTACTCAAATCTCCTTGCAATGAAGTCTTCCTAACTCTTGCTGTGCCTGCAAGCTAACTTTTAGCATCTCATGAACAAGGACACTTGTACTTCCCAACCTCTCACCGTTTAACATTTGAGAAAGTTTATTTTTCTAGGACGGACAGGGAAAGTAGGGTCGGAAGGTTGATGGGAAGTACAAATAGAGTGCAATTCAAAGAAATGATCAGATATAATCTCATCAGTTAAAATGGGAGAATGAGGATTAAGAAAGGGAACTAAAGGTGTTGTGAAATTTATTTTCCCTCAGAACGTATATTACTAGATATATCCAGTTTTTTCGTACGTTTCACAAGTAAATTCTGAAATGCTTTAGACTACTGGGAATCATATTAAGTGGTTTTCATGGAGAGAATATAGACCAAAAATAAATAAGGTGAAGAATTTGCTTGTGTCAAGCAATGATTCATGCATCAAGTCAACTGGCATGGTGACAGTGTTTAGACTGCTGCCTCAGTGCCAGGCACCTGAATTCAATTGCTGACTTGGGTCTGTGTGGAGTTTGCACATTCTACTCTTGTCTATGTGGATTTCCTCCGGGTGCTCAGTTTCCTCCCACTGTCTAAAAATGTGCAGGTTAGGTTGATTGCTTGTACTAAATTGCTTCTTATTATTAACGAATGTCAGGGAAATTAGTAGAGTAAATGTGTGGGGTTGCTGGGGTAGGATCTGGGTGGATTGCTGTTGGCATAGGCTTGATGGGCCGAGTGGCCTCCTTCTGTACGTACTGTAGGTATTCTATGATTCTACGAACATTCAAAACTTTGGGCCGTCCTTACAAAAACCTGATAAGCACATTTAAATTGAGCATATATGCAGGAGATTATAACAGTGAGGGATATGCGGTACTTCAAACAGATCAACTCTTCTGTTCTTTGTACAATAATGGTCCACAGTTAAGACTGGCCCAATTATCAAACTTATGAGCATGTTTCATTTCAGAAGGACCTTACCCTCGGCTCTGCAAATCTTCCAAATTGGATGCATTCCACTCTGAGCCCTGCAAACAGAGATAAGCTGGCTGAGGTTCAGGTTTAACAGGACGGTCCAAACAGACGTTACTGATATTCAGCACAGAAACAAAGCAGTGAAGGTACAGATGCATTTTTACGTTCACCCCCCACCACCTCACAGATGTTGTAATGCACTTACAAGCATTTTTATTTAAGCAAAAGGAAAGCTAAGTCTCCAACAAACTTGTACAAAGTGTATCAAATTCTTAAATGATTAGATTGGCATATTAAAAGATTACTGCATGGCAGCATTACTATTATTTTTCCAGACATGTTTATTTTTTCCAGTCAAAAAAAAACCCAAATAATTAAATAATTAACGACAATGATGAATATTACCGAGGCCTGACTTGAAGATGACACTGTGTGGGACAATACAATAGTATCAACTCTATTAATGAGTCTTGTTGTTTCTTTAAGTTTCACAATAAAAGTGCAAATTTAGACACACAAAGAACAGTGTTGATGTGAAGCCACAAAATAACAGTGAAGTTGAAGAATGCACAGATGTCTGCCACCCATACACTTGCTATCCCACACAAAAGACTACTTGTACAGGTGGCTCACCAGGGAGGAAATATAACATTGGAATATCCAACCCCAAGCAAGACGACAAAAAATACACTAGTTCCAGGTTATTTTCTGAATGAACTGATAATATGTAACATTTATCAACCATGCAGTTAAAATGGATTTACTGAGATTCTCTGAAATAGTATTTATATTTTCCCAGTAAAGGACATTCTTTGACATTAAAGGCAACTGACCATTGGTATCCTTATAAAGTTGGCTGTGATTCAAAATAAGGAGGCAGCAGCTTGCCCCATATTGTAGAATTTTATTACAAGAAACCCAATCAGAACAACTTTGAAAAGAAAATATTCCTAAAGAAAATCAATCATAGTACGGATAAGTTAAGTCACAAAGAAAATACATTTATATGAAACTTTATAACTTACCACATCCATAACTAATGCAAAAATGGATAGTCAGCAGTCAGCCGAGATGTAGAAAAAGCATACATTCATGTAGCAACTTATCACATCCTTGGAACATCTCAAAAGAACTTCACATCTAATGTAATATTTTAATCATCACCACTACTAGCACATCTTCAGATTTCTCTGGAATTAGTCTACAGTGACAATGTTCTAGCTTTGTCATGAAAGGACAAAAATGTAGCCATTTTAAATTATCTGGCCTTAAAGATTCTCTGGTCAAGTTGGTAGGACATTGTGGTAGCATACCAAGTGCCACACAACAAAATGGCATGACAGCAACTTGGATTTATATCGTGAGTTTTATGCAGGAAAAATTCCAAGGTGTTTCACAGGAGCAAGCTGTCGTCATTGAATCATAAGATATTAGGGCAAATGGCCAAAAGCTTGGTTTTGAGGAGGAGGAACAAGACATGAAAGGTTTCAGGGAGAGGATTTGTGGGATCTGGTATAGCAACTGAAGTCAATGGTGCAATGATTAAAATCAGGAAGGTGCACAGAAACAGGGAAGGGAGTAGGGAGGCCATGAAAAGATTTGAAAACAAGCATTTGAATTTAAAATTGAGGCATTGCTGGACCTGGAGCCAACACATGAGTAATGGATGACCAGGGCTTAGTACAAATTAGAATTCAGGCAGCAGAGCTTTGAATGACTAAGTGTGTGATACATACATATATATATATATATATATTTATATACACACTCTCTCAACATTTCCTATAGTCACAGGCTGCCACAAGGATGCAAGGCTTCTTGCAGTACTTTCAATAGGAACTGAACAAATCACCTTTTGATGAAAGTGACTAAAAAACAAAGCTGTTTAGAAAGCCAGCACTAGAGAGGCATATTGTGATTTCTCTCCGTTTTGCTCTTCTTAATTCCCCATCGCTTTGGCACCACATTCACACCCACATAAAATTGTGAACAAGAGAATGAATATCAATTATAGAATAATGATCATACCAGGTAGACATGCTCAAATATCTCAGTTGGATTGTCCATTTGCCTCAAGATTACAATCATCTCATTATCAATATATTCTTTAAATTCTCTCAGATTGCAAACCATTTGCATCTCCAATTCTGTGCGAATCTGTAATCAGTATAACAATAATTATTGAGATCCGTACATTTCATACAAGATAAAAACTATGGCTGGAGTTTTTCAGCTGTTTTGCCCCACTGCCACTGCAAGTGAGGACAAAGAATTTGGCACTCAACCAAATCACCGTTCACTGCAGTCAGACCAGAGAAACAAAGAACAAAGAAAATTATAGCACAGGAACAGGTCCTTCAGCCTCCAAGTCTGCCAGTGCAAATGGGCGAAAAATTCCAGCCTATATCAGCAGATATATATAACAGAAGGTCAGAAACTGTTTATTCATAACCTGGCCAGTGAAACGTTAGTTTTAATGAGTAATCGCATCTGTTCTAAAGTTGGAAACCACTCTTTTCGGAACCACTCATTTCAGAATGAGTTACGTAGAAACTGTGCATCTACACTGGAAGATGAAATTGAATACAATCTACAAATAGTTAAAAATAGGCAAGCTGGAGACAAGCAAGTGCACAGTATCAATAAGAATCTTCTACAAGGTAAAGATGCATAGCACTTTTTTGAAATTAGGAATTCCAGTGTTTTTAAACTACATTACCTCACACCTCAAACTGCAAAATATTTATGTTTTGATAAACTACTTTTCTTATTTTTGCAAACTTCAATGAATGAATATATCAATTCAGAATTTATTTTGAATGCTATTGATCTTCTCCTAGAAGGGTACACGTACCTCTTTTGATGTGACATTCTCCAAATCCATCTGCATCATTACCTCCCGAAGTTTTGTCTTGATTAGTCTTTCTGTCCGTTCTCGCTCAGTTGGTCTGTAAATGGCACAATATAATAATTATTCCTTTATTGGAAAGGAACAACATGATAAGCATAGATGTCAGCTTTCAAACTGAAGGTCATACTTTCCAGTGAACCATAAATGACAACTGCTCTATAATATCTTTTTTTAATGCCTCCTTCGCTCATGGTTTATTATAATTAACAAATTACAGACGCTTGCAAGGGAAGGAAAAACGCAAATTGCTCCAGAGCAAGTCAACATACACATGAATTCTCAATGTCTTCAACAGCAATGTTCAATCGCAAACTGCTTTCATAACATCAATAAAATATTCCTCGTAACTTCCTTCTAAAAATTCAATTACTCAAAATGCTAAAATTTATTTTAGATAAAAGCAATTCCCCAGGATGGAGCTTTTAAGCTTAAAGTACATGAGCGTACAACTGAAGTGGTTTCAAACAAATCTGGACTTTCAATCCATAACTTTATTAAAAATAGTAAAACTCTTGGGGTGTCTAATATGCATCAGATGATGAATTCCCAACTGTGGTAAAAAAAAAATTCTCTTAATAGCCTGGTAATTATCTGAACTTCATAGTTCAAATAACAATTTGTGTTTACAATGTAGAATGTTTATTCAATGTAGAAAAACATTCTAAGGTATATAGTTGCAAAAGACATCAATCCAAAGATGAAGACATTAGAAAGAGTGGCCAACACACAACTAAAGAAAAGATGTGAAGCAGATATGGAGGTGGAAAAGACAGGGAGTCAATTCCAAAGCGAGAATTCTAAGCAATAAAAGCATAGTTACCAATGGTGGGGCTAGGGAGGGAGAAGAGACAAAAAGCTAAAGTCAGAGCAACACATGTGTGGGGAGAAGGTTGTAGACTTGGAAGTTAGAGAGATTGAGAACTGAGTTCACGAAAAGGCAGAAACACAGTGGAATTTTAGCCTCCAAATTTTGAGGTACAGAGATAATGTTAAGAACAATGCATAATCTTAAGTTTAATTTATATTTGTCTGTTAAGGAAAGAAAGAATATGGTTTGTTTCATTTTGGTTTTGTTTTGGAGAGCTTGGTGCTGGGAAGTCTGGAGAGTCTCCTAGGAAAAAGGTCAGGTTTTTTGGATTTGTTTGTGTACGTGCATTTTCAATAAGCTTTTACAACCGTGGAAACGCAGACCATGAGACACAGGAGCAGAATTAGGCCACACAGCCTATCAAGTCTGCTCCACCATTCAATCATGGCTGATATTTTTCTCTTCCCATTCTCCTGCCTTTTCCTCATAACCCATGATCCCCTTATTAATCAAGAACCAATCTATTTCTGTTTCAAAGATATTCAATGACAGGACTTGCACAGCCTTCTGCAGCATTTAGAATTTGGGAAACACACAAAATAGGAAAAAGAGGTTCCGGTGACACAAAAAGACAGAAAACAAGGAGTTCAGAGTACGTACATCAGAGAGAAAAGACGTTCTAACCTATCTGATAAGAAATATTGAAAAGCTGCTCGGGTATTGAGTTTAAGGAACTCAAGTTGGCTCTGCAGTTCAACTAATAGTTTGTTTAGAGTGCAATTTTGAATGTCTCAAAAAGAGATCCCAGCTTGGAAAAAACTACCTATACAATACATTCAGAAATCCAGCAAAGAAAAATCTTGGAACATGTCTACCTAAAGCAAAAAGCCTTGGTGTTAAGACAGTGGCAAATCTTCACTGGGTTCTTATGACTATAAAGGTATTACTGGGATAAAAGGAATTGAGAGTTTGAATCATTTTCTAGGGTTTGTATTAAGATCTTTCCAACCTTTTTGGCTGGTGTAATATAGCTCTCTTCCCCCTTGTGTAATAAATATTTTACTATTTATGTTAAAGGTCCATCAGCAAATTCCTGTGAACTTGTTCAATAACTTTCCTCCACCATTACTTAAAGAAATACAAAGTTAGGATCTATCAAGCCAGGTTTTACTCTGAAGTCTGACTTGTCCAGTGTTATCAGTTTGGATCATAACAGTGATGTAATTTCAGCAAGGTCAAAATGATTGACAAGTGTCACCTGGTGTGCAGTAGAACATGAAGAATCTTTGATTCTGGAAGTGACAAGGCATAAACGAGCTTTTCAGCAGCTGATGGGTTGAGGCAGTAGAAAAGTTATAGAAATCAAAACAGGTAGTACGTACATATCTTATTATGCTCATGTGAATTATCTTGAGATGTTTTCCTACGTAATACAAATACAAACTGATGTGGCAAACATGTCTGTCCCTGTACAGAGTAATCATAATGGATTTGTGCTTCAAAAGTTATTTCACTATCATTTTAATTAATTATTTTTCATACACATGGATGAAAGAAGGATTTAGTATGATGAGTCTCAAGACTTATTCTATGCACAGCTATACTAAATTTTTGAGGACTTGACAGACTTGACCTAGCCATCTTACAAATGTTTCCAGCATTTTACCACTATCGTTCATTGAGCTCTAGATTTAATTGGATATATCTATATTTTAAACTATCCACATTAAGGATTATCAACTGTGATTAAATATATTCCTGGAGATTTCATCACTTGACTTGCTCCCACATTCCAGCCTACTTAACCAACGTATCCATCTTTGTGATGCATTATCTTCCTATGTCAACTTAAAAACAAAGACTCATTACCCAACTTGAAGATGCTCAATTGTCAGCCAAACAATGTTCCCCCCATCCCCCAAATTTCCAACATTTTTATATCTGGTAAAGAAATTGACAAAAAAAAAATTATTTTTAATTTCCCAATTGTTTTCCTTCAGGGTTTTCTTCAGCAGTGTCCTGGAGCTTGGTCTTCAATTCTGGGAGTCTCTAAGCCAATCTTGGAGGATTAGCAACCCTACCCATATATCCAACTATCAATGTCACATCTGTTCACCTTCCATAGAAAGGCTGTATCATCAGCTTCCTAATAAGGAAGTAACTAGATGGTGTCTGCATGTCATGCTATCTTCAGTGCCCAAATTCTTATCACGGTTAGTAAAAATAGTATTCCTAATCAGCAAAGACTTTCACAGCTGAGAGTCTATGTTCTGGTCCATTAATATTAGAGTGTTCACATGCAAGACTTGAAAGTTTTCTATCATTAAAAATGAAGTGATAAACATTTGAGCAAAAATTAATGCATGTGAAATAAACGGAGAAGGAATAAGTCTTCAGCTAACAATGTTTTGTCTTTTACTCAGACATCTCATTTAGATTTACCAAAATTATTTTAACAGCCTAAAAAAAACAAACATGACAGATGTTAAGGAATTTTGGTGGTAATTACTGGCGATAATGCATAGCTGCATTTTATTTCTTTATGATCAAATTGCTGTTTAATACAGCAATTTGTCAATAGAGATGGGGCAGGAATTCTTTGTTTCAGCTATATAGTGAGAAGCTGTTCATATTTTTAAAAAAATAGCAAGCTAATGCTTATCATAGAATTCTTCTCCTTCCAGGATTTCCCCCAGAAGCATTGTGATGTTGGCCTGGTGCTGGAATGGGAATGGTAAGAAACAAAAGCAGATGTAACACATCAGTAGGTGACAAATTCAAAACAATTGCTGTGACCTTGCATTGTTATCTTGGACCAGGCCCCCAAATTTTTGGCACAACCTGGTTAGGGATTAATAACTTCTGGTTTCAAGTGAGCAAAGTTTGAGATCCAAATCACTTTCAAAAGGATAAAATCCCAAAATTCAACAGGTTTTGAACTTGTATAAACTTTACAAGGTCTGGAAAATAAAATAATTTGCAACATCTCTCACTCTCAGAAGTTACATACGAATTAACAGGCAAACGGTAGTCAAATAGTTTGAACACTGCACAATAATTAGCAGTTGTAGCCAAAACGAATTCCAAAGATTTCTCAATAACCCACCCAGACTTCAATAAACACAGTCAACCAATCTCAGTGAACTGTCTCTCTTACTAGGGATTCCAGACTTCACCTTAGAAAATCTTGCCTAAGAATTCATTCCAAAAGTTGTTCCAACTCAGGTGGCCTCAATGAAAGCTCACATTACAGGTCTAAATCTCATCTCCTTTCTTCCGATTCCCAAAATCTGCATTCCATCACCAATTCAAGCACAACATCAGCTCTTCAACCGCACCAAGCAGAATGCTACTGCTTCAGAGTTACCTTCGCCCTTCTGGCCTGCAATATGAAGTTATCAACCTTCTGCTGCCTTCTTAGATGTTCAGAACTTCTCCTAAGCCTTCATTACATCTGCCAATAGCAGCGCTTTATTTATATGCGGCCCTTTCTCTGATCTTCTCTCTTTTATTAACCAACCCACATCCGGGAACTCTAACCCTAATACACCCGCCCCAATATGAGAGAAATAGAAGTCAGCTTCATACGTGCATCTATTGGTAATTGGCCAATGATTACTTCTACATTCCAAAGTTAGTTATGGGGGAATCTGCCACAAATCAAACCCCAAAAATGCTAGAAATTACAGCATATTCATCAACATCTGAAACAAAAAGATATGTAAACTGGCTTCTGATGGTACCTCATGCCTGTATAGCAGCCACTGCATTTCAAGATAATTCATGATGTGTTGCTTTGTAAAGTTTCAGTCAAAATGTAAAGCCTTAGAAAATACTTTTTAAAAATCTATTAACACAGCAATCTTACTTGACTATACCTCACAATCCCAAGTACAAATTTAAAATCAATAAGTCATTGATAAAAGCATGGATAACATGAATTCTCTGAAAGCAGATCCATTTGATAAAAAGTGAACAGGAAAGAGGTTATTAGCTCTCATAACATTTCAAAGGTCACAAAGAAAACTCAGCTTAACTTATCAACACTCATGAACTCTGATTATTATAACCATGTTCTGTCTTTCTGTTAGCCAGTATGCAATATATTGAATGCCTTGCTATTGCTTTGAAACTTGAGTAAAATAATTGTTGGAGACCATTTTTGTCCCTGCCAGTTGCTATGCTAATGTTTCCTTAGTTCAAAACAAGCCCATATTTTGTCTACATACTTACAGGTGAATCGAAAATTACAAATAAAAATGTGTCATTTTAGCTTAATTAATACACATAATGATTGTGATACCTTGAGTTCATATGTAATCTATATAAATTAAAACTGAAATTTTAAAAACAAGTATCTTTAACAGTCTCGTGAGTGTTAAAGGTCCCTTCTTTTGACTATAACATTTCAAAATAGGATTCCATCAGATATTGTCTAAATATGAAAATTAAACTTCTTCTCTGCTAAAGCATTTAAATGTCTATATTTCACTATAGTGATATTAGAAATTATGTTGATTCAAATTATTTAATATAGCAGATGGAGAAAACACTATGAAATGCCTCAACTGACATAGAAGTTGATGGAACCCAAGCTTTTACACAAGGCTGCAATCTCAAAATACAAAGAAATAGAAATAGACATACACATCAGTAAAGAGCACAGGTGAATCAGAGCGGTGAGACTGCACATCCTGCATTGCATTCCATTCATTAATGAATGTCTGGTTAGAATTGATGCGGCTCTCATAATAACTAATCCACGTTAGGTACAGGCTTCCAGGGTAGTAGTTGTGCGTTCTGGCTACCTCACAGGCTTTGTGCAAACTCTGCAAAGCTGACCTAAAAATAAAAATAATTCATAGTTAGAGCTGGAATCAAGGATGCTTCCAAGGACTATCAATCCTGTGTTTAAAAAACGAGGTTGTTTTGACAGCAAGGATAACAAAAGACTAATTTGGCTGTTCATTTACCAAAACAAGTCCAAGTCCTCATTTTAAGTTGCCCAGTTAGTCATTCCATTGGATACACCAGGCTGCTATCCATACATAGCTTTAGGATATCAGTTTCAGTGCCAATTTACACTAGGCCAATGTAGCATGAGTAACCACATTTGACATCTTTCCTCCTCATCAGCCCTATCCATCCCAAAGCCCCCACCATAGCTCCTCTTGATCACTTCTTCCCTCTCATTACCCCTTTCCCAAACTGTTGCTCACAGCAAGGGAAACAAGCAAGAGGGAACAGGAAGGAGGCAAGTAAAAAGAATGAGTATATTTTTGTTTTTAAATTTATTTTAAAAGTTATTTCAATTACAAATTTAATATACAGTATTTCAACTTACAGGCTATAATTTTTTTGACGCGATCCTACAGCACCCAACTACAGCTTTTACATTGGTTATAACAGTAAAATCTGATTCACTTAACATTATTTTATTTCAAATTCCATTTTTTAGAGATGCAACTATAATGTTGAGCAAGGAATTACCATAGACTTTCACAGCGTTAGAATGAGTACTTCATTTTTACATTTGATTATGATGCCAAATGAAAAACAATCTTAGGAAATATGAAGGTTCTGGCTGCAAGATCGAAGAAAATGTACAATAGGCTTTGTCTAAACCTAGTTAAAATACACAATATGAACTTCTGGTCTTCACATCTTACCTGATGGAGCTTTCTCAACAAAACTATCAAAGTTTGCTTGCTTTTGCTGTGCTTAGCTTCTTCACAATTTCTATTTCATAGCCACACAAAATTATGGCACTGTTCTAATACCATTTGCACGTTATTTAAAATACAAGGTCCCCTTTTAGCTGAAACAGCAACAGAGCTTTAAACTTCATGAGCAAACTGATGCTGAAGAAAATTTGCAAATAAACAACAGAGAATCTGCAAAGAAATTTCTTACCACATTGCTTGTACAGATACAGGCTTGAAGATGTGAATTCTGTTCACTGTTGACACACTGAATCCTCTTGAGAAGGAAAGAAAGGCAGACAAAAAAAAATTTGAATTGGTTATCAACAAAGCTTACAGAAATAAACAGTACGGTGGCACGGAGGATCACGAAACTCTGGAATGGGAAAAATTAAACAGGGCTGAGCACTCCAAATGGATAATAATCAACAAATTATCCTGGATTAGAAATTTAGATTGAAATTTCAAAAACAGAAAGTGAGAGAAGAAAAAATGAGAGGACAAGGATGTTGCCTGGATTGGAAGGCATGCCTTATGAAGATAGGTTGACGGAGCTAGGTCTCTTTTCCCTGGAGAGACAAAGGTTGAGAGGCGACCTGATAGAGGTTTATAAGATGTTGAGAGGAATAGATAGGATGGATTCTCGGAGGCTATTTCCCAGGGCTGAAATGGTCGCTATGAGAGGACATAGGTTTAAGGTACTGGGGGGCAAGTACAGAGAAGATGTTAGAGGTAAGTTTTTCCACTCAGAGGGTGATGAGTGAATGGAATCGGCAGCCGTCAGTGGCGGTAGAGGCAAACTCGCTAGGGTCTTTTAAGAGACTTCTGGATGAGTACATGGGATTTAATGGGATTAGGAGTTGCATTTAGTTCTATGGCCTGGTAGATACCGATATGATTGGCACAACTTGTGGGCCGAAGGACCTGTTTGCGCTGTAGTGTTCTATGTTCTAAAATACAAAGCACAAAATAGAGGAGAAAATAATGAAATAGATTTCTGGGAAAACCACATACAGTAATTAATTTATAGAATTTAAACAATTTCATAAGATAACCATTTATATTTACCATGACTTTATAGCAGGTAACTTCCATTTGTCTAGTGTACACAAGGTGGCAAAATGAATGATTAATTGCCAAGATAGCAAAAGAAAATGTTAGAAGAAAGCAGTTAAGTTGTTTATTGTTGAAAACTCTCGTGATAAATTCTGTTGGCAGCAATTACATCATAAATTTGCCATATATTTGTGATGTTTTGTGATGGGTACTAACTTTCCACTGGTGGAAGTTTGAGTGAATGCTGGTCACACGATACTGTTCCTAAACAACTTCTAAAATCACAATTCACAGCACAGCAACAGGTCATATGGCCAAACGAATGTACGCCAGCATTTATGCTCTAGATGAGTGTCTTCCATCCTTCTTCCTCTAACCGTACCATCATATGCTTTCATTAATTTCTTCCACATGCGATTATATAGCTTGTCCTTAAATGTATGGTATTCAACTCGATACTCCTTGTGGTAGAAAGTTTTGCATTCTTATGAAGGTTCTGGATAAAAGGGATTTTTTTTCTTAATTCCCCATTAGATGCTAATAAGTCCTAGCTTTTGTCTTTCTGCATGACTTTCTCTGTGCTTTCATACATGCCTTCAGAATTTTAAAATCGCCCTTAAGTCTTTTTTCTACAGAAAAGTCCAAGTCCCCGTTAAGTACATTTCCCTCTAATCTGGCAACATCCTTATGAATAATTCTTTGTACATTCCCCAATTCTTCTATCCCTTTTATAAAATGGAAATGAGAACTGTGTACAGTATCTCCCAGTGTATTCTCAGAGTCATACAATACCAAAAAGGCCCTTTAGCCAGTGATTCTGCATCATATCTACCACTAAAGGCACACCAATCTTTGAATGTTATAGTATTTCAAGTGCTTATCCAAATATTTTTTAAAGGTTGTAGTTGCCAGCTTCAATTACCTTTCAGGCAGTTCATTCCAGATTCCCACAACATTCTGAATGAAACAAATTTTTCTCAAATCCCCCCCTGAATCTCCTGCCCCTTATTCTAAAACTATGCCTTCTTGTGATTAACCCTCAACCAAACAGAACAGCTGCTCCCTATTCATCAAGTCCATACCCTTCATAATCTTATACACCTCAATCATGTGCCACCTCAGCCTTCTCTGCTCTAAGAAAACAACCCTGTAACAAAACTGTAGAATTGCACACAGTACTCCAGCTGTGGCCAAGAGTGTTTATTAAATAAATATCCTCCATAAAAATGTACTGAATCATGAAAGACTTCAAAAAAAGTTAATTCTGTAAATAATTTCAATTTGAGCATAAAGTTAGCAACAACCATTTATTTCAACTGTGGTAAAAAAAATTAGATCCTTCTCATTCTCCGACAGTGGGTTTATTCCTAATAATTCTTGAGAGAGAGCTAGGACAGTTATAAAGGGAGGCTGTGACAGAGGAGAGTGGTGCTTTAAATAAAACTCAACTAAAAGAGGTCTGTCCTCATCAGAAATTCATTGGAAGTAAATTTCAAAGAAGGGTGACTGGATTAGGCAAAATGCAGGCTGACTTTTCTTGCCAATTTTTCTCAGATAGGCTCTTATAATCGGCAGTAACATACATCTTCCACCGTCTCAAAGCTGGTATCTGGGAACAAAAAGAATTTAGCTACTTGGCACAGGGTACTGGATTCCCAAGGTTTTCCTATTTGAGATTAAATGTTAGGTACCTAGTGTACTTACCCATCACCATCCAAATGGATCAATGTGTCACTCCATAATGGAAGAACCAGGCCCATTGTGCAAGTACTGCTGCAAAGATAATGTAATCTAAAATTAGCACTGTTTTGTATACTTTGTTGCACTGTCTTATGCAGATACTTTCAGCAGAAACTACTACAGAGAAGGCATAAGCAAAACTGGAACTAGAGTAGATCTGGGCCCATAAGCCCAAGTACTGTCTGTCTCAGCTTATGTACAGTTGAAAAAATGAAAAATATATTCTAACTTTCAAGTGTTAAACACTTGTGGATATAAAGAAATAAATTTGGTAATGGGCTGAAGAACCTTACACAGTATATTTTCTCTTCTTTCCCCAATCCAAAGGATCTTCCTTTCCCACCTTCCAAGCAGATATTTAGCTCAAGTTCAGGGAGAGAAACAAACTTAAAGCTTTAATTGCAAGCATTTTTCTCTCAAATCTAGAATTTTCTAAACTCTTCAGTGTATATCAATAAGAAAAATCAAGATCGGTGATTCATCTTCAATAAAGCAGTAATACTCAGTTAAAATCCAGACAGAGTTAGCAAATTTGTTGCATTCTTAATAAGAGAGCAGAATCACAAATGATAAATAGGATTAGTTATATGACATGCAGCTTCTTTTCCCAAAACACTTCCGTTGCATTACCAAATCATTATTTACTTTGGATTATACGAAATTGGCCTTTTTTGTCCCTCTTTCACAACGGTTCATTCTGTTTGTCTTTGTCTATCCATCTCTCCCTCCTTTTCTCTCTCTGTCTTATTCAGCCTTGCTCACCTGATAGGTTTTAGCCAGCAATTGTTCATCATTTTTGATGCAGTAATATCTATTTTCAAACTGTAGCACATCTTAATTAATAGAATTACCTTTGCCCAAAAGATTATTGCTAATATAATTAGATGTGGTCCAAGAACATTTAACTATGCCTGAAGTACGCAGATGTGGTCATCTCTGGCTGTCTAAACATATTATGGGACACCAAGTTCGCACACTGACTTGAACATACATTTGCAGTTCATCATTGGATCAAAAATCTAGGAATTCATTATCTGATGTGGATAGTTCGCAGGAACTGCAGCAATAAAAAAGGTTGATTAACATCTGCTTCGGACAAACAAAAAATGTGATCCAGTCAGCATCACCTACATCCATGAATATTTTAAGAGTGAATGTATTTGTTTACTTTCAGTTCTTGTGGTTTTTATTAATTGTCCACACTCTTACCAGTGCACTTCTGTTAAAACAACAGGTAGCCAAAGTTAAGTTGCAGGCTTAAAATTATTTATGGAAAATTTATGGAAGCTGCATTGATCTTACATAAATGGGTACGAGTTTTGGTGTGCAAAAACCACAACCAGGATGCATCAAAATTTAGTCTTCACACTCATCCTGGACTCCTGAGTGCTTCATCTCAGCAAAAGAAAAAAGCACCAGCACAAATATTTGTTGGGTTCAGGAAAAGCTATAGAAAAATACAGCAGAAATATCTGATGCTACAGCTATCCATTCAGCAATGTCCATCATTCCATCTGAATAGTACTAGCAATATCAGACACATTTCCTGGTAGAAAGGCAGCCATACAAAGATTTGGAGCTTGGTACCTGATTGTCACAAGTATCCTCAAATACATTTTTAAATCTTTAAGATGACATCAATTACACACAAGGCTAAAGATTTGTTTTGCAGAATGAGCACAGATGAGCTTAAGTATGCCAGAAAATAATTTCAATTAGGAAAACTATATTGTCATATATTAACTGGGTCAAACTCCTGGAACTTGCTCTCCATCTCACCCCCAACAATACTGTGTGTGTTCGCACAGTGGTTCAGGAACACCACCATCTCCTCAAGAGCAATTGATGGGCAATAAACACTAACCTATCCAGCAACACTCACCCCCCCCCCAAAAAATGACAGACTTATTCTGAGCAAACTTCCACTTTCTCTTACACATTGTTCCACTGAATCCCCAGGTTTATTTTTTCTTAGGAGTGATTCACCTTGACATTAATTTACCCAAAGGCTAGGCAATGTAGAAACATTTAAAGCATTTCTGCTTTGTGCAGAAATTGTTCGAACTAGCATGTGGGCAACATGGTGGCACAGTGGTTAATACTGCTGCCTTAATGCCAGGGACTCAGGGAATCAATTCCACCTTGTTTGCGTGGGTTTTCTCCGAGTGCTCCAGTTTCCTCCCAAATTCCATAGATGTGTAGGTTAGGCGGATTGGCCATGCTAAATTACCCCTTAGCAATCAGGCAGATTAACAGAGTAAATATGTGGGTTACGAGGATAGGACCTCGGTGGGATTGTCATCAGTGCAGACTCAATGGGCTGAATGGCCACCTCCTGCGTTGTAGGGATTTAATGAAAGTGTAATGAATATGCGTGTTTCAATTTTACATTATTGAATATAATTTAACATAACTATTTATTGCAGGCCTGAGTTTAGAAACCCTATTCATTCATTGTGATTACTATGTAGTATTGCTTGAGAGAGCAGCAGGGTTCAGGGAGACAGTCAACACAAATAACTTGTATTGACTGCACAAAGTGACCTCATGGAAAGTTTTATAAAAAGCTCCCAATGATCAGAGATTATTGTTGGGTCCTCCCCCAGCCACATGCTCAAACCGTTTCTAATTGCACCCTGTAACAGGATGGCACTCGAGAACCACTATCCTCAACCATGCAACTATATAAAGAGTATGTGTTGTTTTGTTTACATAGCAACAAGCAAACATACATCAACATGAACCTGACAGATATAATGCTAGTTATTTTAAACTTTAAAACTTACTTGCTTCATAAGATCTAAGGTTTAGAGAAACGGTGCACATTAATGTATTGGAAGGCAGTCACAGCAGGAAGATCTTTAAAACAGCATTCTCAACCTTTTGTCAGATCGTTGATAAAAAAAAACCTTTATCCACCCACTGATAATGAAAGCCTACGAATGTATGTAGGGGACACAAGCTGCTATCATAAAACAAAGTATGTTATTCGAGTAAGATTACTTAGGCCATGTGAAATTTTTCTCTTGTCATTTAATACAGATTTGTGGCGATCATTTGTTGGTGGTATTTTGCCCTAGCTTGCTGATGCAATGTTTAGCATTTTATGAATAAAGGTTTAATGTTCAGTGCAGAGATTTGCTGGCAAGAAGCCAGTTAACATGTTTTAGGCTCAGACTCAAGCTACATTATAAATCAGTTGTGTGTCTTTACAGAATGTCTAAAGGTTAGTTTAGACTCATTACAGTAATATCATCACACATTGGTCCCCATCTAATTATATTGGCAATGACATTTTGGGAAAAGGTAATACTATTAATAGAGGGGTGCTACAATCTGAAAATAGAAATTACTGCAGCAAAAATAATGAACAATTGATGGCTAAAAAGACACACCCAGCAGGAGAGTAATGGTAAATAAGACAGATAGAGGAAAGGAAGAGGTGGAAGGACAAACAGAATGAACCATTGTGAAAGAGGGGAGAAAAAAAATCAACCCAGGATCCATTTCATATTATCCAAAGTAAATAATTAATGTTTTAACAAGATACAGTAATTATTGACATCAATTTAAAAAACAAGCATGATATTCAAGAATGGCTAAAATCATAATCATTATTGCTAATATTATGTTGACTAAAAGTATTTGTTAAATCATGAAACAAATCCTGATTATTAAAAAAATCAAAAACATTTTCTGCATGAATCAGCTAATTTAGTTAATACACAAACAAGCAACAAGGAGTCAGATACAAGGCATCCATTCCAGCAGAGGGGTCACATAAAATGTGACAACCAAACCGTTATGGCTAATCACATTACCTGAATCCTTCAAAAGTATTCTGGTTATAATTTTAGTATTTATTTCAGTCTTACATTTTCACTGTATTAAAGCAATGAAAGTTTCACCACCAGTTAGCAGACCTCTGTCTGCTTTAGGATATTAATGGAAAAGGATGAGACCTGCCCAAAAGGGAAGGTATTTAACTGGGGGAGGGCTAGATACAGCCAGATTAGGCAAGATCTTAAAGATACCAACTGGGATAAGCTTTTCGAGGGCAGGTCGACGAGGTACATGTGGGAGTCTTTCAAGGGAAAACTAAACTCTCTGCAGGAAAGATACGTGCCAGCAAGGAGGAAGGATGGGAAAGGTAGGATTAGAGAACCATGGCTTACCAGAGATATTGAGGACTTGATCAGGAAGAAGCGAGAGGCTTACATTAGATCTAGGCAAATGGGGACTGAGACAGCGCTGGAAGCTTATAGAGAGTGTAGACGGGATCTTAAAAGGGGTGTTAGAAAGGCAAAAAGGGGCCACGAAGTGGCTCTGGCAGGTAGGATTAAGGAAAATCCTAAGGCATTTTACACCTATATAAGGAGCAAAAGGATGGTTAGAGGCAAGATTGGACCTCTCAGGGACAGAGGAGGGGATCTATGCTTAGAGCCTGCAGAAATGGGGGAGATCCTGAATGAATACTTTGCGTCGGTATTCACGCAGGAGACTGGCCAGATGTCTGTTGCTGATGTTGACAAAGTTGAGGATCGGTTGAGGGAAATAAAGATTACGAGGAAAGAGGTGTTGGGGCTGTTAGGCAGCTTAAAGACATATAAAGCTCCGGGGCCTGATGGCATTTACCCCAGACTGCTAAGGGAGTTGAGGGAAGACCTAGCTGGGCCTCTGACGCAAATCTTTGTCTCTTCCTTGGACACAGGTGAGGTCCCAGAGGACTGGAGGATAGCAAACGTAGTACCGTTGTTTAAAAAAGGTCAGAGGGATCACCCAGGGAACTATAGGCCGGTGAGCTTGACTTCAGTTATAGGTAAGCTAATGGAGAGGATCCTCAGGGACAGGATGTATGAGCATCTGGAGCGCTGCGATCTGATCAGGGATACGCAGCATGGCTTCGTCAAGGGGAAGTCTTGTCTTACAAATCTAGTGGAATTTTTTGAAGAAGTGACAAAAGCAGTTGATGAAGGACATGCTGTTGATGTTGTCTACATGGATTTCAGTAAGGCGTTTGACAAGGTTCCTCATGGTAGACTGATAGAGAAGGTAAAGGCGCATGGGATACAGGGCCGGGTATGTAGATGGGTCGAGAACTGGCTCGGGAGGAGGAGACAGAGGGTAGTAGTGGAAGGCTCTTTTTCCGACTGGAAGCCTGTCACTAGTGGAGTGCCACAAGGCTCAGTACTAGGTCCTCTTCTATTTGTGGTCTACATAAACAACTTGGAAGTTGGGGTAGGTGGTGAGATCAGCAAATTTGCTGATGACACTAAGATGCTTGGATTGGCGGGTACAGAGGAGCAGTGCCAGGCAATACAACAGGACATAGATAGGTTGGTAGACTGGGCAGATAGATGGCAAATGGAATTTAATCCGGATAAATGCGAGGTGATGCATTTTGGCCGGAAAAATGTAAAAGAGAGTTATAGGATAAAAGGTAAAACTATTCAGAGTATAGAGATGCAGAGAGACTTGGGGGTGCAGGTTCACAAGTCTCTGAAGGTGTCTTCACAGGTGGAGAAGGTGATAAAGAAAGCGTATAGTATGTAAGCTTTCATAGAAAAGGGTATAGAATACAAGAGTAGGAGTTTGATGTTGCAATTGTATAGAACGTTGGTTAGGCCTCACTTGGAATACTGCGTCCAGTTCTGGTCGCGGTACTATCGGAAGGATGTGGAGTCCTTGGAGACAGTGCAGAGGAGGTTTACCAGGATGCTGCCTGGTATGGAAGGACTGTCTTATGAGGAACGATTAAATAGACTGGGGTTGTTTTCCCTTGAAAGACGTCGGTTTAGAGGGGATCTAATAGAGGTGTATAAGATTATAAGGGGTATAGATAGAGTAAATGGTGGTAAACTTTTTCCACCTTCAGAAATGGATAGGACGAGGGGTCATGGCCTTAGGGTGAGGGGGGCTATGTATAAGACGAATATTGGAGGGCAGTTTTTCACACAAAGGGTAGTGGGGGTGTGGAATGCACTGCCGAGTAAGGTGGTGGGAGCAGGCACGCTAGGGCTGTTTAAGGGTCTCTTGGACAGCCACATGAGCGGTATGCAGATAGAGGGATATAGTAGGACTGTTTAACTATGGCTTTTTTCCCACAGGTAATTCGGTCCATACTTGACCAACAAGGAGCATGCATTCGGCAGGTGGTGCGAGGACAGCTCTTGGATGTTGATTCATGGGTTGCCTGGTGCTTCATGTCGTAAATGAGTGCTTTATCTGGACCATCTGAAGGGCACCATGACAGCTCAGTGACTATCGCTGTAGCTGTGCAGACACTTGGAATTGGGCCGGTGTCTGCGGGAGTTTGCGCGTTCTCCCCGTGGTTGCGTGGGTTTTCTCCGGGCGCTCCGGTTTCCTCCCACATCCCAAAAAATTCGCTCTTAGGCTGATTGGGAAACAAGTTGTCCCTACATTGAGACTCTTCCATATTAGGAATAACCTAAAATTAGAATAGGATAATGGAATTGTTACTATATAGTTATGACGGCGGCGCGGGCTCGTTGGGCCGAAGGGCCTGTTTCCCGTGCTGTGATGCTCTAATCTCTTAAAAAAAAAATTACATATGCTGGTAAAGTGGCAACAGTCTAAGCATGATGTTTCTTACCTATCCTTGAAGAAATCCATTCCTAATACAATACTTTCTTCTGTATCTTGTCTGCCATTGGTGGAAACTACCACCATGTACCGCGTTAGATCCAGGTACGCACTTTCCAATCGCACAGCCTAGAATTATTTAAAAAGATAATTTTCTGAAAAAAGTTCAGACATTTAAAATTTTGATCTAATAAAGCCAAATATATTAGGTCAATTTATTACACCTCTCTCAATCTGGGGATAACTATCCAGTTTGTCTATCAGTATTTATTTCACAAAAATAGACTGCGCCTACAAACATAGCAATATACAAGTCAATATCTAAATGTACATTCAATGACATGGGAATGCTTATAGTCACCTGATCATAAATACAAGCTAGTTTACAGCTACAGCCAAATCCTTTAACTTGGATTGATCATTGCAAAGTACCAAAAAGCCAACATATTCTAGCATGATTTCTGTTAAAACTGAACCCTTATTTTTGTTCACTGATCATGATAAACAGAAGAATTGACGCATGTGGGATGGCTTATGTATAGTTAAATGTTAAAAAAAAACAGGGGTATGCCATACAGTCTCTCCAGTCTGCTCAGCTTTTAAATAAGATCTATTAAGGCTGATCTTGAATCTCACTCTCCCACCATAATAACAAAGCTTGAAATGCTTTGTTTCATAAATATTGCAAGCATGATTGGGTGAAGCTGTCCTGTCACAGGCCACTTTTGATTTCAATTTTGGTGTCACTGAACTGAGTGGCTTGTTACTGTTATGGTTCAGATTAGAAACTCCGATGTGTTTTAAGAAGCCTGTTTGAATCGTAAGTTTTGCATTTTGAATTTGCCCAGGATAAGAATGAGATGTTTCTCTTCAGATATGATTCAAGTAACCCACTAGGGAGGTTTTATCAAACAAAATTTACTTAATATAATTAACATGCATAATAAGAAAATGAGCAAGAACTTTTATCAAACAACAAACAAGAAACAAGAAAGAAATCTCAAAACACCACCTGATGAAGGAGCAATGCTCCAAAAGCTTGCGATACCAAACAAATCTGTTGGACTTTAACGTGGTGTTGTGAGACTTCTTACTGTGCCCACCACAGTCCAATGCCACATCTCCACATCAAACAAAAAACAATAATAATGTAAAACCTTAACAAAGATCTCTACAATGTTTCAATCAAACTAATCCTGTAGACAACAGATGCTCTTCCCAGATTTAACACAATACAGACTTATGCTCATGTGATACTGGGATCAAGGCCATTAGTTGAATTCTGCAGTCAAATGCTCTTGAGACTCAGAACAGGTTGAAGATAAGACAGCTTCCCAAAACACCAGAGAGACTCTGGTCCAGCCCCCCAAAACAGCAGATTTTCACCCTTTAGGAAATCAAGATCTTGTTTTCAGCTAACCAATGTAGTTTTCAAATCAACAGGGAGAGAGAAAAAACACATCTTTTTGCTTGCTGTCCCTTCTAAAACTAAACACGCAAACATGCAGCTCCAAACAAACTGAAATCTGTAACTGACCTGCCCAGTTTTTTTTCTCCTCTCAACAATGACATCAGCTAAGCTATGAGTATGAATTAAAAAAATCTCAAAGAAGATACATTAACATCACATGTGGCTGACTCTTAACTGCCCTATTTCAGAGGGCAATTAAGAGTCAGCTACATTTCTGTAGGTCTGGACTCAAATGCAAGCTAGATCAGGTGAGGGCACATGTAACTGAATTAGATCATAATCATCATTACTGAAACAAACTTTATATTCCAGATTTTATTCATTCAACTTAAATTGCACCAACTGGTCTGGTAGAAAATATCCAAAAAATGTAGGGTTTTTTTTTAAACACAACCTGCATATGAATGAGGCTCAAAAAATTCACCGTCCCATTCTTTCCCACCACATTCAGTAGAATTTTACAGCAAAAAAGCAAAAGGTTCTAAAAACTTAATTTAGGTTAGACAGAACACTCCTTGGCTCTCACAAGCAAAATCTGCAGATCTGTATTCCCAGGTTTTCCCCACCTCAGCACTTCCTACCCATGAAGTATTACCAAAACCATCCCCTTGCAATGTATCTGTACAAGTAGATGGCCTGATCTTTGCCTATCAGCAACTTGTTAGTTACCTCTTTCTTGATTTTTAAGACCACCAATGGTGAGGGTGATGCAAAACAGGCCTGGAAGTCAAAGTATTCCAGGGTTCAAATTTACGCTGTGGGGAGGGATGGAGTGGGAAATCTGTACACCCGTGTGTGTATCCTCACACATCCTCCATTAAAATTCTATCCAGACAATGCTGATTATCATAGGACCACAAAAGATCTTGGCAACCAAAGCACTTCATTATCACCTGCCACATCACAAGATTTACTGTTACGCGCACTTAGTTTTCCCAAGAGAAACTGCAAAGTAAACTTACTAAACATTTGTGCAGCAACAGAAGGTATTTTTAGCTATTACCAATAGCAACTTTTATACTGTGTTAGGTTTACAATAACTCACATTTATAAGAACAGACTCTTCGTGGAACTTGGGTAATTGCACAGGCCATCCACTTTATTTTCATCCTCTTTTGTCTCACTATGGTCACTATTGTCTCACATATCGCAGCTACTTACTCAATGATTTCTGAAAATGCTAATCTTGAATTGGTTTCTAGAAGTTAGAAGGCGGCCCTATTTTAAAACTAATTCACCTTCAGATTTCTAAATTTTCCTGATTTAAAAAATGTTGCATTTATATCATACCCTTTTTAACTTTGTGAAGTCACTGTTATAATATAAGGTAATGCAATAGACAATTCTGTGCTTAATGAGCCCAAGTGGCCAAATAACCTATTTTAGTACTATGGATTGAGGAATAAATATTTGGCAGGACATGTGCAGACTTCACTACTCTCTTCCAAATTCTGCCCTGGGTGCTTTAAATGCACCCAAAAGGGGCCTTGATTGAACACTGCATTCAAAAAATTCCAAAAATATAGTGTTCATATAATATTACGCTGGAGTGTTAGCTGAGATCCCCCAAATCCTTATGGGGATTGCTCTGATTCCCATGGCAAGAGGGACAGTAAAATTCCAGCCTTAGACTCAATAAATTTAATTTATTAACGTCATGCCTTATAGTGAGGTCACACCAATTTATGGTTAAGCAAGAGGAGACTGAGGAAGCTGTCTCTGTTGCAAGGTACTTTCAATGCAGCTTCTAGATTTAAAACGCATCTCAAGGAATTTCAATAAAATACCTGGTAACATTGTTTGTATTATTTCATGGGGTGTCAGCATCTGTGACAATGCCAATATTTATTTTCTTTCCCAACTGCCCTCAAGCCTCCTTTTTGAACTGCTACAGCTTGAATGATGTGGCAATACCCAGAGTGCTTTTAGGTAGAGAATTTCAGGATTTTGACCGAATGTTGAAGGAATGACGATATTTTAAAATAAACTTTATTTATATTTACTGTGAAAATATTTTCCAAGTAGGATAATATGGGTGACTTAGAGATGGTAATGTTCCCATGCAATGGGTGCACTAGTTCTAGATTTGAAAGCTGCTGACAAAGTATTATTAATGAGTTTCCTCCATATATTTTATGGCTAACACTTACTGCAGCCACATTGTGTCAGTGTTGGAGGAAGTGAATGCTAAAGGTAATAACTATTTATGGAATATGGAAAATTGGTAATAGGGAAGGTAAACTCATTTAATAGATAGAGTATACGTAAGGACAGTGAATGAAATAAAGAGAAATAAAACACAGCCTACTACTGTCATCAGAATTACCATTCAGATATTGTTTTCCACAATATACTGCAAATTCCCTAATAAAATTTTGGGTTCAATTGTGGAAGCAAATAATACTAAAATTGTAGAGTGAAAAAAAAAATTGCTGTAAATTAAAAGCTGTTAAATAATCTGTAATGATACTAAAAGTTGCATTTCTATACTTTTCATGGCCCCAGGATGTACCAAAGCACTTTAGAGCTAATGATGTGTTTTTGAAGTGTAGCCAGTGCTGTAACGTAGGAAACACAGCAACTGGTTTGTGCTCAGCAAATTCCCACCAAAGGGTCAGTTCTGGTTAACCACAGCAGTTATACAGCTAACATTCAGCATTTCAGAAATGATGTTAATATAATCTATAATTAAGCAATGTGTGCAGTAAAATTAAATGCCAAAGATACCATTTGACCAGAATCTTTCAGCAAACCAATTAGTTTTGTTATGCAGCTACTTAGCAAAAGAGTAGCTTGAACAATGCAGGAAGATCCGCAGCCCCAATCATTGTACAGATATGCAGAACAAGGACAGATTCAAACAAAAATCTACACTGATCACAATTCGTCTAAACATTAAATACATTTTTGCTACATTATATTTTTTCTTGGAGACAGTACACCCATAACTTCAGACTGATAAGTGCTCAAGAATGGCAGATACATGTTAAACAGAAATATTATCAAACATACATCAAATCATGATTCACTTTTTGGGATACTTTTTTTGAGGGGGGACGGCGGGAAGAGGCAGGCTACAATTGAAGTCAAGTTCTCCTCACAGTCTGATTAGGTTCAAATGTGGATATGGATAGATCAAACAGGCTATTATCAGACTGCAGTAGATTATGCCCAAACAGCTAACTGATGGTAACAAATCCTCAACAGAATTAAATGTCAAGAATTGCATGCAATATTATTGTGTAGCAATGTCATTTGTATAAAGTAACTGCATTTCTGAATTACCTTGCAGGCAAAGAGTCCCATGCAATTTCAGCCTTTGTGAATCTGAATTGCTGTGTTTTAAATCATCCAATTACAATGTAAAATGTGCACTCAGATCAGTGAATAGGAACTAAGCAACCCCCATTTTTACTAGACAGAACTTTTTTTTTGAATGAAATGCTAACATTCAAATACCATGTCATTTAGTAAACAAAAATAAGATACAATTTTAATATTTTACAATAGCTGTACAAGAAGCAAGTCAGTAGAGCCAACCCTCTAGTGAATAGATAACCACAAATTTTTAAACACAGCAGACATTATAATTTGATATGTCCTAAGTTGACTATAATTCTGAATGTAAAAAATAACTGTAGTTTTGAAACTCTGGCAAAGTAAAAATTGCAATCAAGCACACTTCAAGATCTTAGGAAATTAAAGTTTATTATTATTAGTCACAAATAAGGTTCACATTTACACTACAATGAAGTTACTGTGAAATTCCCTTAGTTGCCACACTTCCAGGAAATTACTGGAGATCAGTACGTGTCAGTGTGTGCTTTGCCTCTATGAGATTCTTCAATGAAAAGCATGCAAGGAGTTTTTTATGGTTCTGACTTCTTTTGCTGGATTGGAGTGCTGAATCACTCAAGTTGCCATCTTTATATTTCAGTGTGCAATGGCAGGACAATCCTAGCTCTGACTGATTACACATTATCTTATACAAATGCTGAAATTGAATTTGCACTAGGATTATTTTAGAATAAAATACATAAATCTAACAGTTTAGAACTGGTGCACATAAGATGGAGACTGATTTCTGCACAGTGTTAAGAACCTAAATATGAAGCTAGAAAAATGTTAAGGTTTTTGCATAAAAAGGAAAAATGTTGTTTGTACATGTGAATTCAAAGTAACAGATTCATTGAAGAAATGTTCTCTGCTCTGCACCAATTACAAAATTGGAAGTAAAACATCACCATCAAATATGATCAGCTCAAAGCAATCTGCAAACCATTTAAATATATAAAAAGGTTAAAATTTGACACAATTTTCAAGTTTTACTATGAATCTGGCAATTGAAAATAGCAGATATTGAATGAACAGCGTGAAGAAAATAATGGTAATCTTTAAGGGATTTATATTTCTGAACATTAGAAATAAGGCACAGTTTTAAGTGGGTTTAATTTAACATTTCCCTGCCTGGAAGAGTAAAACCTTTAAGCATGGGGGTTGTTTTCAATTCCCGCTATGACTCTATTGTGCTCAAGGGGCTTAGGTACGAAGAGTAAATGGAAGTAAGTTTTTGCGTAGCAACAGAAGACCACTTTACAGAAGGAAGGGTTTTCCTTTGTTTGCAGTTTTAAGAACATTTGGAGATAGGAACCGGAGAGTGAACAGCTCCCAATACCGTCAGGAGATGATACAAAGTTCTAACTTCCTAAGAAACAAAATACAATCCAGATAACCAGGGAATTGGGACAGAAAGGATATTTAACAGGACTGGAGTTAAGAGAACAGATGTCAAGATGTTGTTCAGAAGAATTCAAGGTAAGGAAACACAGGGTTCTGATTAAAGAGGCAATTGCAGTAAACAGATTTAAAATGGAAAAGCAAATTTCAGATGTAAATCAAGTGTTTTTGACTACAAGTTTATTTTATCATAGGTAGGCTTACATTAACATCAAAATGAAGTTACTGTGTAAATCCCATTTTACTACAGACAGGAAATTGAGAGTTAAAGCAATTGTGAATAGCTTGCACAGCAGTCAAGCCAAAGAAATCCTAAAGGGTTCAGTGTAAATCCTGGACTGGATTTCTGGTTAAAAGTGGAGCAGAAGCTTTATTTAAAAGTGTAATTTGGAAAAGCTGGACTGAATTTCAGAATACCAATCACCAAGGGAAAACACATTCATAGAAGTCATAGAATCCCTATAGTGCAAGTCGTCATTCAACCCATCAAGTCTGTACTGACTCTGTGATATATAATACCTTACCCAGACCTTTTCCCTCATCCTTAACCCTACCTATTTCCCATTACTAATTCAACTAACCTATACATCTTGAGACGCTAAGGTGCAATTTGGCATAGCTAATCCACCTAACCTGCACATCTTTGGAGGGTGGGATGAAACTGGAGCAGCCAGAGGAAACATACAGACACAAGGAGAATGTGTAAATTCCAGAGACATCCAAGGCTGGAACTGAACCTGTGTCCCTGGCGCTGTGAGACAACACTGCTAGCTGCTATTGATATTAAGAGAGAAAATTTTAAAGCATGTTTTTGTGACTGGAGTTTGAAAACTTCCATGAGACAATCATCTGGCAGGAATTTTGGGAAGAAATACACAAACACTAACTTGGGTTCAGAGTGGAGTGTGTGTATTTGATCATAGCCAATCTTGTGTGTTAATGAGACCATTGTAGCTTAATCAACTAAGGAGTAAGTATCTGATCTATGTGCATGACATTACTTTGTAAACAGCGTTAATCTTAAAATCTGTGTATTTATTAAGCCAAAGGGGGAATAAAAGAACATAACAGAATCCAATTTTTGCATGTTCAATAAATGCTTTTTCCTTATTAAAAACTAATCTGATCCTCTTCCTTCACGTTTTATTAAAAAAAAGCAAAACTTTTAGTCTTTCAGCCAGGGTTCCATGCTGGGATTTCCCATTCAGCTATAAAACCAACAGCAATAATAACAATAGGAATATCCTACACCATGATGAGTGTACACTTGATGACTATAATAAATAACTATACTGTGCAGCCATTTAATTCTTTTATTTAAAATATGATTTATCCTTTTCTTTCCAGATTCCATTTCCAAAACTATGCATCATCCTTCTCTGAACATCATCAAGTGAGCTCACTGACCACTGCCAGCACTTCTCTGGGTCAGCAGTAAGGAACATATAAAAGGTCTCTGAATTGGCAGCCTTCTAACTTCCTAACTCCCACCAATGTAAAAAAAAAAAATGCCTTCTTTACACACTTACAACTCACCATAAATTAAATTCCCAAATTTAGTAAGGGTGAATAGTAGCGGGTAGGATTGAGTTAGTGAATCAATCCAATGTTTTTGCATTGAACGTTAAATGCAAGGTCAAAGTTGGCCAGTGTCATGTATATAATCAGACGCTCGCTACTCAGTTGATTCACTGGTACACAGGAATGTGAAAAAAGTAATTCAATTTCTGACTAAATTGATAGAAATTTTCCCACAAAGGCATGGTTCTGAAATGGCTGAGAAATGTGCATAAACATGGATAACTCACCAAACGGATGTTATCTTCAGGTCGAAGAAGGGTAAACATTGCTTGTAGGTGTTGCTGAAGGTCACCTTGAAAGACCAAAAAAAATTGTAAAGAGCTGGATACAGTAAAGTGAAAGCAATTCTGTCATTAGTCTTGATAACTCATTGAATTTCAGTTACCATAATCGCTTTGATCACTGATATATACATGATCACATGACTCTTCCACATGTGCATACTTTTCCATATGTAGATAACATTTTATATGCAGAAATCTCCTATGATCATGCACTAGTTTTAAGTGAGGGAATAATTTAACCAGACAAAGATTAATGCAGTTCTCATTATAAAAATAATAGTTTTTGTCCTTTAAATTCTTATGTTCCTATATATAATAGAAACTGACATTGTAAACTTGATAAAGGCTACATCAAAGGTTGTGGAAAATAAAAGCTCATGGCGTGGTGGATAACGTATTAAAATGGATAGAAGATTAGCTAGCTGGCAGAAAACAGAGAGAATGCATTACTAGGTCTTTTTCTAACCAAGAGGATGTGACAAGTGGAGTTTCAAAGAGGCCTCAGCTTTTTACAATTTATATCAATGATTTAGATGAGCAGATCAAAGGCATGGTAGCTGAATTTGTAGATGATGCAAAGATAGATAGGAAAGTACATTGTGAGGAAGACTGAAGGGGGTTGCAGATGAGTATAGATGGGTTGAGCAAATAACAAAAATTTGACAAATGGAGCAGAATGTGGAAAAATATGAACTTGTTCACTTTGGCAGAAAGAATAAAAATGGCAGAATATTACTTAAACAGAAAACAATTACCAAGGTGCAAGGGAATCTAGGTGTTCTCATGCATTAGTCATAAAAAGTTGGTATGCAGTAATCAAGGCGGCTAGTGCAATGCTGTGCTTTATTACAAAAAGAATCAAACATAAAAGTAATGAGGTTATGCTTCAGTTATACAGGGTATTGGTGAGACTGCATCTTCAACACAATGTACAGTTTTGGTCTCCTTATTTAAGGAGGGATGGAAATATATTTGAGGTGGTTCAGATGTTTATTAGATAGTTAACTAGAATGAGCAGGTTGCCTTATGAGGAAAGGTTCAATAGACTGGGCTCATTTTTACTGGAATTTAGAAAAGTGAGAGATGATTTGACTGAGTATTTAAGATCCTGAACAGTTTTGACAAGATGGACATTGAGAGGTTGTTTGCTCTTGTGGGCGAGTCCAGATCTAAGGGCATTGTTTTAGAATTAGTGGTTGCCCTTTGAGAGAAAAAAATTCTCATCCATCCCTGTTGTAAAAGACTTGTGCAACTTTGGAACACTGCCTCAGAAGTCAGTAGATGTGGGGGGCTCACTGAATATTTTTAAGATAGAAACAGGTAGATTCTTGTTAGGTAAGGGAATAAAATGTCACTAGAATGGGAATGTGAAATTTTAAATAAACAGTTGTCTCATAATCTTACTGAATGGCGAAACAGGCTTAAGGTAAGCACAGTAGCAAGCATTATTGCCTCATAGTGTCAAGGACCCAGGTTCGATTCTTTGCTTGGATCACTGTGTGAATTTGCACATTCTCCATGTCTGCGTGGGTTTCCTCCTGGTGCTCGGGTTTCTTTCCACAGTCCAAAGGTGTGCAGGTTAGGTGAACTGGCCATGTGAAATTCTCTGTGTACCAAACAGGTGCCGGAAAGTGACGACTAGGGGGTTTTCAGTGACTTCACTGCAGTGTTAATGTAAGACTACCGTAAGACTACTTGTGATGAACAAATACATTTTAGTTTTACTTTACAAATGACTAACTTCTACTCCCATTTCATATATTTATGTTATTATTCTTTCCTATGGCTCAATTATAAATCATAATAAAAAAATTCAGTCCCTGAGATGCTGTACACTAAATCCTTAAATTAGTGACTATTCTTTCACAACCATTGAGAGGTCACTTGATATTTGTTCCCCACAGCTGCAACAGATGCTATATGATCTCTTTTAGAGACCAGAATCTAAACTGTGATTATTCAAGAAATCAAGCAAGAGGCTTTTATTATAAGAGGTTAACAAGTTTAATTTCATAACAAAACGGCTATGACCATTTGCGACAATTTGGAGCTGTTTTTCTAATTCTGGCTACAGCACTGATTCAGAAGAAAAGCAGAAAGATGTAAACTCCTGTTTTCGGGTATTGTGCACATCGGGGAAAATCAGATCATAAAATTTCACTTTTACAGATTGAATAATAAAGAAACGAGATTTAAGTTAGATTGATTGGCTGAAAATGCAGAAACTAACCTCATTGATTGTGCATGAATTAAAAATAAACTGCATAAATTAAATGTAAAATTGAATGCAGAATTAAAGCGAGTAGGCAATTACAAAATGGAAAGCTAGATATTGCCAAAAACATGTCCACAGGACACAAAGGTATGTTGCACACAATATATCTGCTCATCTTCATTCAGATTATACAATGCACCAAATAATATTGCATTACATTAGGAAATTATACTGTACTAGAAACCTGTAATTCATTGTTTCAGCTATATTCGTTTCTTTGCCAACAGATATTTAATAACAGAACTGAAAGCACCCCAACTGCTGTGTTTGCAAACACAGTACTTAATATTTTGAACTTGAATCTTGCCATAATGCAAATGTTTCTTCAAGTTGTAATATAATCCCACTGTGCACAAAATATTTCAATTCATTAACTCAATTTAAAAAGATCGGCTTTATGACCTAATTGTAATAAGCACAAAAATAGCAAGGGTAGTCCAATTCTGCATCCTTTTTAGATAAAACAATTTAACACTTTTGTGTAAATTCACCCATCAGATTACAATATAATTACATTCTTTTACAATACTGCACTGAGCAGCAAGCACTTAAGTGTTTAATATTAATACATGTTTAGAAATAGTGAATAAAATATGGGTGAGGGTTGGAAGTAATAAATTCCCTCCCAATAGTAATCTCAGGAAACAGATGCCAACCTTATTTAACTTGTATTCTCATTTGCTGGCATGCCTTAAATACACTAAAATAAATGCAGTTCTCCAAATGTTTGGGACATTAAATCCTTTGTTTTCAAATTAAAATACAGACACTGAGGCTGGGCATAAGGATAACCATATCACATTCCTATTTGAAGCCCAAATCTATCACACTACTTGGATATTGTTATTGCTCTCTTTACACTGATAAAAGGGCTATGCATCAATGCAGAACTGCATTACGCAGGACACCAAATACAAAATGCTGGGAGATATGAAAACTCTTCTGCAGATCATCTCATTCCAGTTTAAATCTACAGAGTGTATAGTACAATTGCAGTTTTACTTCTAACCTCATGATTCATCCAAAGTATTAAGGAAAATGATGATAATGCCACGTGAGAAGAAAGGAATAGCAGGAATGTTGGAGGAATTCTCCAGCTGTTCACCCCAGCAGTATTTTCCCACCCTGCAGTAGTGAACAGAGATTTGATTGAGCGCCAAATTCTCTATCCTTTCTGGCAGCAGCTGGGCATGAAGTGCCATGGAGAACTCTGGCCACTATCTGTAACAATTCTGGTTAAAAATCATACATGCAAGCAGGATATTATATGCACAATTTTTTTGTTATGGTAAAATAATTTATTTAGGAGTTTGTTGTTGAAAGAGACGTTTGTAAAATCAGTAAAGTTGCTAAAATGGATCTTGATTCCAAATGCAAAGGTTATCAGATCTGCAAGTTTTGAGGGGGTAAACAACAAATCATCACAAGTAATGTTAGTTGACAGATCTGAATTGTGCTTTCATTCATCTATGTACATCTTCTCTGCATTACTCAGCATTGTTGTTTCATGTCAGTACTAGTGAAATTAAACGCATGGTTTCATACATAAATGTGAAATAGCGCTTACATTTATGAAAAAATAAATTTAGCACAATCTTTGCGCATGTTTTTGAAAATGCTTATTAAAGCATTCAAGTTGTGAAGGAATCTGTGGTTTCAAGGCTTGTATTTCTTTTAAAAGGACCCAAACCCAAAAGGGAACCTTGCTCTTCCAGTTTCTAAGGAAAATTTAAACTATTAGAAACTGAAACTTCTTGGAACACACAAAAGGACACAAAGCCCTCAGGAGCAAATGCAAATTCTAGCAGGCTGAAGATAAGAGCAAAATCTAGAAGTTAAGAATAAATAAATGCACTATTGCTGCAGCTTTCCAGCTAATTAAAGATAACACTGGATCTAAAACTTCTAGACAGAATTGAGAAGGTCCAACAGATGGATGCCCTTTTTGGTGAAGATTGGACCTTTGGAAATGGGGTTGCTTGAATGCTACTATCTTCTGAGGATCAAGCTCAGTCCAAGGGGAGGAGTGAAGGAGAGGAGCTGAAATTCTTCATGAGGAAGACAGAATTTTGAAGGACTTTGACTGAGGAGGACAATCTAATGCTGAATCAATTTGTAAGCTCTGTCTTAGTTGCATTGGTCATTTAATATGCAATTCATAGTTTATCAATAGCAATTTGCCTGTTGAATCATATTTAATTTTGTTGATTATGGATTTTTAAATGGTTGTCCAAGATAATATTAAGTTTTTGCATTGTTTGACTCTTGTATAATAAAAAAGCCTTCCATATTAAACTATGGAACCTTGTGGCTTCATTCTTTTACTGAAGAACTGGAGTTTAAGTTTTAAAAATAAGTTGAGTTCTCTACTCATATTGCAACAACATGAGTGGAGAAAGAGCCCTATACCTTATTCAATACTCCACAGAGCTGCACACAGGTAATGAGGAAAAATATTTTGTTTGTTACTTGTAGCACATTTTCTGTCTTGCCATCAGCAGCACACAAATTGCTAAAAAATACAAGTATTTGAAAGGTACACCAAAAATGAGGTTTGACCAAAACAAAGACCACATAAATTGACTGTGGATTGATGAAGATTGCATATATGGCCTTTCAGTGGCTACAGCACTCATGCTCAGTTTGTGCAAAATCACCTTTTACAGTTAATGCTACAGGAAGGATGTGTTTGGAAAGAATTGTTCAATAATGAGAAATTAAGGAGAATGGACCTATTCTCTGCAGTTTAGATGAATGGTAACTCTGCTTACAGTATACTTAGACGGCTTGGCAGGATTCATGGGGACGACATGGTGGCACAGTGGTTAGTACAGCTGCTTTATAGCACCAGGAGCTTGGGTTCAACTCCAACCTTGGGTGACTGCCTGTGTGGGGTTTGCACACTCTTCCCCTTTTGGCATGAGTTTCCTCTGTGTGCTCCGGTTCCCTCCCACACTCCAAAGATGTGCAGGTTAGGTGGATTAGCTAAGCTAAGTTGCCTCTTAATGTCCGAAGACGTGTAGGTTATGGGGATTAGTTGGGTAAATACACGGGGTTATGGGGATAGGGGAAAGGGTGAGCCTGGATAAGATTCTCTGTTGGACGGTCAGTGCAGACTCAATGGACCATCTTCCTGCACTGTAGGAATTCTATATTAAGAGGTTGATTTCCCTGGCTAGAAAGTCTAGCATTAAGAGAATAAGAAGTCAGTCATTTAGAACTAAGGGGAGGAGAAATTTCTTCATTGAGGGTTCTGAACTTTGGAATTCTTTCCCTCAGGCAGCTGCAGATGCTCAGCTCAGTATACTCACAATAGAGGTTGATAAACTTTTGGATACTAAAGAAATCAAAGATTATGAAAAGAGTGTAGGAAATGTGAATCTTGTTTTTTTTGTACTTTGGATATGAATTCTTTTTGTATATTTGTAGGAGCTCCTGTAGGTGGAAGTTAATTTTAGATGTGTAACTTAAATTGTTTCCTGTGTGACTGGAGTTAAGTCAGATCACATTAACAGGGGTTGATGGCATGAACAGATAGCAAATAGCAAAAGGGAAATAGGGACAGACACCATAAATGCTCTGACTGATTGTGATGGAAAGTCTGGCTTTGAAATAGATCAATGGATTTTCAAGCATAATTTGATGAGGATATTGCTAATTAAATGTGTCCAATGGTTATACAGGAAAAACATTATGATGGGCTGTTTAAGCATAAAGAATACACTCTTGAGTTCTGAACACTGATAAATGAGATAAGAACAAAGCAACACAGCAACATTAGAAAACAGCAAATCTCTGGCTGCAGACAGGAAAATAAGACAGAGAAAAAAAATTTATTGCACAGATTTTAAGAAGCACGGACGGTTGGTGCTGATAGTATGTTGGAAAGCAACAGCCATCTGAACAAGCAGATCACGTGCCTTTGTTTGTTAAGTATAATTTTTGTTTAATAATTTGTCCTGACTATATAAAGACCCTCACTGTCCAAAGTTTGTCTGGTCTTTGATCTTCTTAAATAGGACAGGAAAATGGAGATGATGTAGCTCTGATCCTATTGAGTGGTGGGCATACTGTTCTATTTATTACATTATCCGAGTTAAAAACAAAAATTTTGCAAAAATCCTAAATATTTCAACATTGAACTGGCTGTTGTTAAAATCAGATTGCAATGTACAATAGATGACAAATTAACAAGAAAAGATGCAAATCCCCATTGAAAATGGAGGTGCAATGGTATTTCTAAAAGGCACATTTCTGGAGTGCAAATTATAGCATTGGGATTTGAACAAAATTTGGCAATTTTCTTTCAAAGAAATATTCTTGAATAATTTCAAATGTTGTTTTCCAGTGACCAAACCAGATGAGAAACCTTGCAAAATTATCAAGTCTTGCATCAGATTAGTTCCACAGTATTTGTTCTCACACTGCCCCCATATTTAGAACAGAAATACAAACTTACTTCCTTTTTTCAGTTTCAAGAATTACGGCTATTCCAGCACTCAGACATCCAGTAATACTGCTTCCCCATAATGAAAAAGTTAAAATTACATTCCCCAAACTCATCTGTATTATCAATAATTAATTAATCTCCACATCTTGTTAAATCCAGACACAGGCTGCTGGGAAAATATCTGCGCAAGTATGGAACAGTACTAATTCCGACTGATTGGAATAGAACACAGTGCAGACTAGCAAATTAACCATAACTTTACAGATCTTACAAAGTGAAATAATCCTTGTTTATTTCAATATAAAGAACTTTACACTAGTGTCTTGCATCAAGGGAATAATAATGAACATTATGAGGTGTGCGAGAAATAGACAAATGAATCCATTAGATCAACTTTGCTATGATTCCACCCTGAAAGTTAACTGATTCATTTTTAGGGCACTTACCTGCATGTTTATTGCGCCGGTGACTGATTCTGGGTGCAGTTGAGCCATTTCCTCGAGGCAAGAATAGGGCAGCGCCCTTTACAGTCAAGAAGCTCTCATTTATGCTGTGAAAATAAAGAGAAAAGGTTCACTGAAGTAAAACAAACTAAAATATTAACATCGGAGCAACTGATTCAATAGCTCAATGATGAACTATTGGTACAAGTACTAAAAGCCAAATATTATGGATACTGGAATCTGTAACAAAAACAGAAAACATTAGAAAAACTCAGCAGGTCTGGCAGCAACTCTGGAGAGAGAAAATAAAGTTAATGTTCGAATAGTCAAACAGACTCAATGTTACCCATTTTTTCTCTCCACAGATACTTCCAGACCTGCTGAGTTTTCCCATCCCAACACTTTGTTTTGTATTGGTAATTTCTAATGGATGAAAGTCACTAGCTAGCTACAAGTTCACATGAAGTATACAAGATAAAACTTCTCTATTTTCAACTGCATACTCAAATGAACCACGTATGACTACTTCATTAAGAAACCATGCAAACAGGCCCCCCGGGAAATATAAAATGAGGGAAGAAAAGGACCTCTAGAGAACTGTCTCTGTTCATGGGCTAAATGTCATGGTTTCCCAAACAATGGCAAAGTTGATCAGAAAGGTGTGTGAGACAATCTCAAACATAACTTTAAATACAACACATATGAGATTATGGTAGTGAATAATTGTACAATATAATTTGTACAGTATATACAGATTAAAGAGGACATAAAAGATGTGCCTTGCGAACCATTTGTATAAAAAAGATCAACACAATTATATGAATGATAAAATTATACTAATGTCTTACGAAATTGCAATTTTAAGTTTGAGCAAAGATTAATTGAAATATAAAAATAGTAGTGAAAATAGTTTCACTGGAATGATGTTTCCCCATAAAAAAAATTCCTTGGCAGGATTAGAAATGAGAGGGGTAACCATTTCAGACCATTCCAGTATGATTTCACCACTCCTCACCATCCCACCATATCCCCCTCCCCAAATCGAGACTCCCAGTTAGTGACAATAGGCAAGATAAATTCTCTTGTGATCAACCTATTCTAACAGATTTTTCCTCCAACATTTCAAGCTAAAATAAGGATTTTAATAGGTGCCATTTCCCAAACTGAATGTATTTGCTCCTACGTTTTTGAAGCTAATTCATTAGAACAATAAGACTGAGCTACAATATATCTTATATGGAAATTGATATTTCAATGGGCAAGTCATGCAATATTGCCATCTCGTCACATTTGAAATAACAAAATGCAACTTTGACCACAAACCACAGTTGTAAGCTTTGATGTCACACAGAATTTCACTTCTGTCTAATTCTGCTGATAGCATTCTTATAAACATGCCCTGTCAATAGAATTTATGTTCTGAAATAAATTGCATCAGATTGACAAATTGCATACATCTGAGTGCATGAGAATTAAGTAGAGCAATGACTCTCAATCAACCTCTGAAGGAAAGCAAATTCTGAACAGCATTAGGAGAAAATTAAATTTAAGGAGTGACCTAATTTTTAATATTGTTGAAATAGGTAAGACTAGAATCCAATCAAAATCCTGTAGGCGCTACTTGAAGGGCATCCTGTTTTATCCTTGTCCATGGACATGTAATAAATATTGAATCTGAAGCCCAGTTACATTTAATCTGTACATTCTCATGAACTATGTATGGGAATTCCCGTTTCCAGCACAGTGGTTAGCACTACTGCCTCACAGCACCAGGGACCTGGGTTAAAGTCCAGCCTCAGGTGGCTGTGTGGGTTTCTTGTAGGTGCTCTAGTTTCCTCCCACTCTTCAAAAATGTGCAGATTGGCCTTGCTAAATTGTCCCATTGTGTTAGGGGGATTGGCAGTGTAAATATGCAGAGTTACGGGAATAGGGCCTGGGTGAGGTTGCTGTAAATGCAGACTTAATGGACTAAAAGGTTACTTTTTAATGATGAACTTCACAATGACATCCATTAAGTACTCAAGTCAATAGATTAATATCGTCAATTTATACTGAAAATAGTGATACAGAATCAAAATATAAAAAATATGAAACAGATCATGTTCAAATCTGTACCTCAATTCCAGTAAAATCCATCAATCTCCAGTCTTGGAAGTTTTGGTTTTCTCCATATTTATACCATTTTGGAGGAAGCAGCAGCATCAGATTGCCATTACCTTATCATGTGTATTAATAAATGCTTCTCAATTTTACTTCTATTTGATTGAATGCTAATTTATTATCACCCCCTTGTTCAAAATTGTTCCATACAGGAAATAGGTAGTTATAGGGAAATTAATGAATCAGTTATAATTTTAAACACGTTAATTAAATCTATCTAAACCATACAAACCAAATTAATGGAACCGGTTTTCATAGTTTAATGATTTAAGACTAGGTAATATTCTGCTAAACTTGCCAAGGTCAATATACTTTTTCTACAATGTCATACCCAAAACTAAATGCAGTACTCGCTTGGATGAGACCCAGTGAAAGCCTTGTACAAATCAAGCTTTATTTACTACTTTTTTTTAAATTTTAAACTCTCTTGAAGAGAAGACTTATAGAACATTACAGCGCAGAACAGGCCCTTCGGCCTTCGATGTTGCGCCGACCAATTAAGAAAAAGCAATGACCATCTAACCTAAACCATTCCCTTTTCATCCATAAACTTATCTACTAACCTCTTAAACGCCACCAAACTTGGCGCATCTACAACTGCAGCAGGCAGGGCATTCCATACCCTTACCACCCTCTGGGTAAAGAACCTACCTCTGACATCCGTCCTATAACTACCACCCCTTAATTTAAAGCTATGTCCCCTCGTGCTAGCTTTCTTCATCCTAGGAAAAAGGCTATCACTGTCCACCCTATCTAAACCTCTAATCATCTTATATGTTTCAATAAGGTCTCCTCTTAGCCGCCTTCTTTCTAAGAAAAACAACCTCAAATCCCTCAGCTCTCTTCATAAGACCTGCCCTCCATACCAGGCAACATCCTGGTAAACATTCCTCTGTACCCTCTCCAATGCCTCCACATCTTTCTTATAATGCAGGGACCAGAACTGTACACAATACTCCAAGTGCGGCCGCACTAGTTTTGTACAGTTGCAACATGACGTTGCGGCTCCGAAATTCAATCCCCCTACCAATAAAAGCCAAGACTCAGTATGCCTCTATATCCCAGTAGCAATTTGTAGCTATGAGTATATTAATTCTTGGATACCTTTGCTCCTCTTCAGCTACTAACTTCTCCCATTAATGTAGAGGACTAGTTTCACTTTCTTCACACTAAGTAAACTATAGAAACAATCTAGTTGCAGAGAAGTGCCGCAAGATAATTTTATATTGTATGGTATTTTCCATATTGCAGAGGCAAGAGGCAAAAATTGTCAAGTCGTTTTAAGAAATGTATTCTTAAATTAGGAAAAGAATGTTCTGAAGACTAAAGACAAACAGGTTATCCTTTTTGTACTTTAGACTGTTGCCTCGGAGTCAAAATATTTTTAAAAAATGAAATCTAACGCATGTGAGATAATCAATATAGGATGTTCAACTGAATTACAACATCAAAAAGACATCAAGTCACAAGTAATAGCTACTAATTTTGATGCTACTCCCTCATATGCAATACAAAGGTGACTCAATCTGGATTGCTAAATATTTATTTTTCTAACGTGTGTGACAATATTCCAAAACATTCTCATTGTGGGATGGGCCAGAGGAAGGGGAGCTAAGTGGCAAGGTGGAGGGAAACATATTTGTAAAATAATTCTTGGCAATGAAAAGGAGCCAATTATATGCCAAAATTAATAAATTGTAACATCCCAGTCTTGTTAGAAATTGTGATTGCTACAAAGCAGTTATGTTAGGCGATGAATTTATTCCACGCCGCATCCAGCGCTCCATAGTTAAGTACACAACAGCACTTCATAGTTGAGTACAATGTTCACATTATAATGGATGTTTCACTATCTGCATTATAACACGTGTACCTCTTAATCATTCAAAATTAAATAGCATGTTCCAAAATTGGATTGAAACTAGGTTAATATGTGCATCATTACATAAGTTTAAAATATCTTTTCATACTGTTGCCAATTAATGGGGAAATTAATGTTACACCAAAACATTTGCTTCAATTTCCCAAAGTGAATCTAGATTTTATTTAGGCTTTTGGGTGGACATCATGCAGCAAATACTTGTTTTGATGGCAAATGTCTACATTATCCAAAGGTCTAAGTTAAATTCATGTATTCCTGGTTAATAGTGCAGCTTAAAAAGGAAAAATTACATGCACATTATTTGTATTAAAGATTGGCTGCAAATTGGCTGGTAGATAGTGAAGAGGGGTGTTACAGTTTGCAGAGGGACTTGGACAAGTTGCAGAGCTGGGCCGAGAGGTGGCAAATGGGGTTTAATGTGGAAAAGTGTGAGGTAATGCACTATGGCAGAAATAATAAATGTGTAGAGTATAGGGCAAATGGTAGGATTCTTAGTAGTCTAGATGAACAGAGGGATCTTGGTGTGTATGTGCATAGATCCCTGAAAGTAGGCAGTCAGGTCGAGAAGGTTGTTAGGAAGGCATATGAAGTCTTGGCTTTTATTGGTAGGGGGATTGAATTTCGGAGCCGCAACGTCATGTTGCAACTGTACAAAACTCTAGTGCGGCCGCACTTGGAGTATTGTGTGCAGTTCTGGTCCCCACATTATAAGAAAGATGTGGAGGCATTGGAGAGGGTACAGAGGAGGTTTACCAGGATGTTGCCTGGTATGGAGGGCAGGTCTTATGAGGAGAGGCTGAGGGATTTGAGGTTGTTTTCGTTAGAAAGGAGGCGGCTAAGAGGGGACCTAATCGAAACATATAAGATGATTAGAGGTTTAGATAGGGTGGACAGTGATAGCCTTTTTCCTAGGATGGAGAAAGCTAGCACGAGGGGACACAGCTTTAAATTAAGGGGTGATAGTTATAGGACGGATATCAGAGGCAGGTTCTTTACCCAAAGGGTGGTTCGGGAGTGGAATGCCCTGCCTGCAGCAGTTGTAGATGCGCCAAGTTTGGTGGCGTTTAAGAGGTTAGTTGATAAGTATATGGAAGAGAAGGGAATGGTTTAGTTTGGAGGGGCATTGCTTTTTATATTGGTCGGCGCAACATCGAAGGCCGAAGGGCCTGTTCTGTGCTGTAATGTTCTATGTTCTAATTCAATACATGCACATTTATAGAATGAAATTAATTTTTCATACATTTTGCTTCAAACTTTGCTTTAAAAAGAAAGCAACAGCTACTCACAGGCTACACCTCTCAGCCATGCTTGCAGACAAATTGAGGTGTCTGCCACTCCTTACATTACACTTTCAACCACTGAAGGTAACAGTCTACCAAATTACAATGCTCGCCAAAAACAGACAATATTCTAGGTGGGAAAATTAATTGACTCCATCTGCAACAACTCGTAAACAAGGAAAATAGCACTAACTTGACTCAAATATCATCATGCAACTGTAGATTGATCAATATAACACTAAATCCAATGGAACCATTTAATTATTGGAACCATGTATATTACAACCCTATTGGTCAAAAGAAAAGAATCATAACCTCAGATTCAGTGTAGAATCTCCCAAAAAGAATGAGGGCACCTTTCAAAAGTAAACTAATTTTTTCATTAACAATATCTAACAGTCACAAAAATACTCAATTGTCACTTAAAGGATTGTGCATATTTATTTTCACATTGTTAAACCTATTTAACCACTTTACTTGGAAAAATGCTTTCACGTGTCTAAATGGTCATGATTATATACCAGGCAGGTATCTTTCACTCTATCATAACCTCTGAACATAATAGAAATATATCGTATAAATTTCTTGGTAATACATTATGCCAAATTCATTAAAGAATCCAACTTATTACAAACGTCAGCATTTCTGCTTTACTCTGTGCATCAGACCAGTGGCAGAATTACGATACAAATGATATCAAAATATAAAAGCTGATATGGGAATCTTTATTTACCAAACATTTTTGATATGTCTCATCTAATTAAAAAAATTACCAATAAAGCACATCCTAAAAACACTGCACATACATAGACAAGTCATAATCAGACTATTAGTATGTTGGCCTTATATACAGTAGTATGGAGAACAAAAACAAAGAAGCAATGATAATACTGTACAGAATAATGGCTAGAGCACCATGCTCAATTTTAGATATCCATAACGAACGTGTAAACTCATCAGCATGAAATGCAGGTTGGGATACTACAGTTAATGTCAAAAAATAACTAAAATTCGAGAAATGTCTCAACTGCAGCAGAGAAAGCTGAATAATATTTCAATGGTATTATATGGTTCTTAAATGATTTTAAATAATAATGGGTCTTTGATGGAGTGAAAAGAGAGAGACCATCTCCTCTAGCTGCATCAGTGACAAGGAATGAACAATACAAATAGGGGTGAGGAGAGAAGTTGAAAGAAATTTCTTTATGTGGAAAGAATATAAAATGGTTTACCAGAGAGAATGGTCGAGTAAGAGGTGATTATGTATTTTAAGGGAAGAATAGATAAAACACTTGAGTAGATAATGACATAAAGCTTTGGGGAGAAAGCTGGATAGCATGATTAGTTCTGGATTACTTGAACAAAGTGCTATGATGGCCAAGATAGGCCAATTGGGGTCCTCCTGCATAATTCTACAATTCTATTGATCTCTAGGGTTGTCTCTGAATATAATTATACTAGACTGCATTCTGGCCAATAATAACCAATTAAGTGGATGAAAAAAACAAAAGCTGCTTTTATACCACCATTTCTACATAAACAGTAATAGATTCAGAATTGAAGCACAAAATGCAAGTCAGATTGTTTAGGTGACTTATAAATACATTACAACTGCTTTTAAACTAGTTTTGTCAACAGGTCCAAACAAAAGACAGTAGGAAAAAAAAAGGAAACTTGCTGAATTTGCGAAGACTGCTGCCATAATATTTTTCTACTGTTCTGGAGAGGATACAAAGGCATAGTTGGGATTTATCAGAATAGAACATTTCTGCCATATTTTGTGACACTGCTGTGATGCATATTGGGCTGGATCATGTCCTTCCGCTTGTTTACCACATTCCTACGTATGGACTATTTTATTTTCTTTTAAACTATACAGCTTATACTTGTTGACCAAATTATTTAACACATCAATATCTGTCATGGTACCAGCCATCACTAGAGCATTTGGATTTTCTAAAAGTTTTGTTTGTTTCCAAACCTAGGAGTTTTATTTTTAAAAATCAACAAAAAGTTCACATTTCAGAAATTCAATTTAAAAGACACTCAGTCACAGTTTTCAATATTCATTGTGGAAAATCTCTTCCTCCTGTGTACAAATGCCTTGTTTTTAAAGTTCATTTATTAGTGTCACAAGTAGGCTTACATTAACACTGCAATGAAGTTATTGTGAAAACCCCCTAGTTGCCACACTCTGGCATCCATTCGGGTACATCAAGGTGGAACGTAGCATGGCCAATGCACCTAACCAGCATGTCTGTCGGACTGTGGCAGTAAACCAGAGCACCTAGAGGAAACCCAAACAGGCATGGGGAGAAGGTGCAGACTCTGCACGGACAGCGACCCAAGCCGTGCCGCCCTTTTATACAAAGAACAAAACAGCACGAGAAACAGGGCCTTCGGCCCAACGAGCCCACGCTGCCATCCCGATGTTCCCACCTCTACCCGTGATTCCTGACTATGTTTGTAGATCTATGGATTAAAAACCAAATTTGAGACAATTTAGGGAGAATTTGTTTTGCCAATTAGCCTAAGAGCACATCTTTGGGATGTGGGAGGAAACCGGAGCACCCGGAGAAAACCCACACAAGCACGGGGAGAATGCACAAACTCCCAAAGACACAGGCCCAAATCCATGTATCTGCACAGCACAGCGATAGTCACTGAACTGTCATGTTGCCCCATCAAATGGTCCAGGTCAAGTGTACACTAACGACGTGAAGCACTAGGATACTCTCGAAAAAATCCAAGAGCAGCCCTCTCACGACCATTGCGTGTATGCCCCTTGTTAGACAACAAGGTGGACCAAAGCACCTGTAGGATAAAAACAAGTACATCAATATCATCATCTATTTACGCACTTCCCAGGGACTCCCAAGGCTCATGATCCCTATTTTAAATCAGTTTTCTATACCCCTCCATTCCCATTCTGTTCATGTGCCCATCTAAGTATTTCTTAAATAACTCCAGAGTGCCTCCCTCCACCATTTTACTTGCTGTTGGTAACAGGACGGATTAAAGTTTCATTTGCATAGAAGGAAACTTACTCTTCTTCCGCTGATCTACTGGTTCAGCTCAAAAAGAGTTTGGCCTAAAGTGAACAAAAGGAAACAACTGCACTGCTTGCCACTTTAAAAAGAACATCCTGGTTAGTTTCTCTCTTTTCTCACTCAATGGTGCCCAAATGGAGAACCAAGAATTCAATTTGTGGGCCACGATAGTTTAGGTTTCCTAACTGCAATCTCAGAATTTTATTACTAATGATTGTGCAAATTTGTGAGCACTATATGAAAGCAAACTACTTCAGTTCTTTCCCACAGACCTAATAAAAATCACTAACTTTAACTGTAATCAATTTACTGTGCTCAATGTACCTAATCAATCAAAGAACAAAATAGCACGGGAAACAGGCCCTTCGGTCCAATGAACCCGCGCCGCCACCTTGATGTTCCCACTTCTATCCATGAACCCTGACATCCCTGTCTATGTTTATAGATCTATGCAATAGAATCAAATTTGAGGCAATTTAGGGAGTATTTGTTCTGCCAATCAGCCTAAGAGCACATCTTTGGGATGTGGGAGGAAACCAGAGCACCTGGAGAAAACCCACGCAAGCATGGGGAGAATGCGCAAACTCCCACAGACACAGGCCCAAATCCATATGTCTGCACAGCACAGCAATAGTCACTGAGCTGTCGCGTTGCCCATCAAATGGTCCAGATCAAGCGTACACTAACGACGTGAAGCACTAGGATACTCTCAAAAAATCCAAGAGCAGCCCTCTCACGACCCATCGCGTGTATGCCCCTTGTTAGACAAGGCGGACCGAAGTACTTGTAGGATAAAACAAATACATCAATATCATCGACAATTTACACACTTCCCAATGAACTCCCATGGCTCATGATGCCTATTTTAAATCAGTTTTCTATATCCCTCCATTCCCATTCTGTTCATGTGCCCATCTAAGTATCTCTTAAATAGCTCCAGAGTGCCTGCCTCCACCATTTTACTTGGCAGCACATTCCGTACCTCCACCACCCTCTGTGTGAAAAAACTCCCTCTAGCATCCAATTTATACCTTATCCCCCTCACCCGAAGCCCATGACCCCTCGTGCTATTTGAGTCCATCCTAGGAAAAAGCTTAACCCTGTTTACTCTATCTATACCCCTCATAATCTTGTACACCTCTATTAGATCTCCTCTAAGTCTACGTCTTTCTAAGGAAAACAGTCCCAATTTGCCTAACCTCTTCTTGTAACTCAGACCTTCCATACCAGGCAGCATCCTGGTAAACCTCCTCTGCACTCTCTCCAGAGTCTCCACGTCCTTCCGGTAGTAAGGCGACCAGAACTGGACGCAGTATTCCAAATGAGGTCTAACCAACGTTTTATACAACTGCAACGTTAAAGACCAACTCTTGTACTCTATACCCCTTCCTATAAAGATTAGCATACCATATGCTTTCTTCACAACCTTCACTACCTGCTCTGCCACCTTCAGAGACTTGTGCACCTGCACCCCCAGGTCCCTCTGCGTTTCTATACTCTTAATAGGTCTACCCTTTACCATATACCTCCCCACTACATTCTTTCTCCCAAAATGCATCACCTCGCATTTATCAGGATTGAATTCCATCTGCCATCTATCTGCCCAAGCTACCAGCCTATCCATGTCCTGCTGTATCACCTGACAATGCTCTTCACTATCCGCAAGTCCAGCAATCTTGGTAATCACTCACTTTTATTTTAAAGTTTTAAAGAAAAGGACATTATACAGTAGTTTGTCAAAGTCAATTCTGTTCTAAAGGCAACTAATATTAACAGTCACACAATCAGGCTTGAGCAACTAGTCTACTCCAAGGAGTGAGAGAGAGCAGTTTCTTTAATCTCAGTGAAATATGTTCATTATTCCCATTCAGGAGTTGACATCAAGGAAACTACTGGCAAAAAAAAATGAAACACTTTCTCAGAGGTTATAGCATTTATTAGCCAAAGCTTTATTGATGGATTTAAATAATTCACAAAATAGCTTCCAAGACAAGGGTAAAGGATTGAAACCAGGTTTATATGACAGAAATAGAAATGGCAAGTCTAGTACATATATAAAAGAGATTTATAAAGATTATAAAGAAAATGAATGTCAATTGGCAAAAAAGTAAATTCAGAACAGGTATTAGGAAATCTTCTTCACAAAAGTAGCTTTTTGAAATAATCTATTGATTGAGAGAGAAAGCATTTGGAGTTAGGCAAAATCTAAATTAGATCACACACAATGGCTAGAGGGTTAATGTGCTAGAGGGTTAAGTTTCAATATTCAAATGACCTTTTTCCTACCCAGACTGTTCTTTCATTCTTCAGTGTTCGGTCAAATGCTAAAATATACTTTTTTAAAAAAGAGGCCTTTTAGTTGAATGAATTCACGGTATACCACAGTAGTATCATTTGGATTGTTTTCTGCAGGATAGAAATGTAACAATGCAGGGAATATTAAAATTGCAAAGTGGACAGAAAGAATATAAAAGGCACATGAAGGAGGATACTTTTCATGGTTCAAATGGATAAATCTGGTATGGCCCCGTCTCCTTAAGGAGAAGGCCTAAAATTAGCAGATAGAATGCAGAGTCAGTACATGTACAGATCTACCACTGGCATGAAGCCAGCACATAATTTAAAATAACACAGTAAAAAGAGCTAAACAAGCTGAAAGTTGTGGAGAGATATTATTTCTATTTACTGGAATACTCAATCTCATGGAATGCTCAACCTCAGAGGCATAAATGTCCAATCTTGGATATTAAATGCCCCTGACTTTCAATGTTTGTCACATCAACAGTTCATGAAACATCATCAAATGCACAGCCAATGATTATCTAACTACCGAAGGTCATCCTGGCCAACGAGTCCTTCAAGCCAGTTGTAGGGGGCTTAAATTATATCAGAATTGGTGCTTGCTGTGTTCTATTGCTACTGTCTCCAGTAACATGATACATTAGAACATTTATGCACAAGTGTTAAGAACTGCTACGTTGCTATTGCAAGTTTTAAAATAAATAATCTATTCTTCACTAACAAGAAATTCCATGTCCAGTACAGGGTCTGAGCTAATAGTTTAAATGAATCATCTGAGACACTAAAATGGGTACAAGAGTTTCACATTAGATGGGCAGATGCAAACAGCATCACTCCTTAAACAGTGCTATTTTAGTAACTTGCACATAGGGACATAGCTTTTTATAGAACATGCTTTGGTTTATTGTGCCCTATTTAAATACCGCCAACTGTAAAGACAATTTACATGCAAGCAGAATGACTAAAATTTCAACCTCATACCAGATTCAGGTCAGCTTGCTAACAGCTACCAAGTCCACAAAGGCCAGACTAACTATATATAGAAAGCTATGAACAGTATTTTATGGCTGTCAAGCTACACTTCCAACTTGTCACTAATAGAAACAGCTTCAAACCTGCAGGGTAACCTGGACCAGAAACTATAATGGAGAGGGACTTGGACGTTTTCCTTATACAATCATAGTTCTCTTCTGTTAGGCTGAAATCATTAATCTCTTTCCACCATTCTGATTTTCCAGGAACCTGATGCAGCAATACTACAGGATATGCCACTCCCAGTTCAGAAACTGGCAAATCTTCAAAGCACTGACTAAGGTTGGTATTGCAATTATGTCTTTGCCCTGAAAAGCCTGAGATTTATAATTTGCATTAGAATAGTTACAGGCATGCCCTCCCACTCTACAAAAACAAAAATGAGCTCAGAATTGTGAACACACAGTTTGGAGGGATAGATTCTCCGTTAGGGAATCTATCCCTAACGGAGGGATAGATTCCTCCGTTCTATCCCTAACTCATACATTTATACTGAAGCATGGCAGAGACCAGTCCAATCCACTCCCTCACAATGATTATTGGCTAATGAATGAATGGTGTGGTATGAAGTCATACCGACATGGAAGAACATAGATTCAAACCCACTGAAGTGCAGTTAGCTAATCTCAGATAAAAGCACCCATGAAAAATTATATCTTGGACGAGATAGGAGAGGGGATGGGTGGAGCATTTGACTGCTTTTCCAACCTTCAATAGTGGATCTAACCCAGACAATCCTTAGTCTGAGATACTGGATAAGAAGAGATGAAAGATATTTCCTATCATGAAATTCTCTTCATTGGTAATGTTAAAAATAAATTGAGACAGAAATTTGGGTGGAGTAAGCAGTTTTGATTATTTTGTTATTAATGCTTAAAAGCTCAATTTTTGTTTTCCTACTCAATGGCCTAATTATTTGGTTATAGAACATTTCATATCTCTGAAAAATCCAGTACGTTAACTTTTGAAACTGAAGTTTATGTGAATAAAAGGGAATGCTTGTCACTAGAGTCAGACCCAGCACAAAGGAAGATCGCTGTAGCTGATGGAGGTCAGTCACATAAATCACAGGTGATTGTTGTAAGAGTTCTCCAAGATGGTGTCCTAGGCCCAAACAATTCAGTTGTTCCATCAATGGCCTATCCTCTATAATAAAGTCAAAAGTGGATGTTCTCTGATGAATGTACAATATTTGCTTAGGCTTGGCTGATAAAAGGGCAAACAATATTTGCCAAACAAGCGCCAGGCAATGACTATATCTAATCACAAAAAATCTAACTATCTCCCATTGATATTCAATGACATTACAATTTGCTGAATCATCCATCAACATCTTAAGGGGTTACCACTATTCAGAAACTGAACTGAACTAGTCACATGAAAGAATATAGCTACAAGAGAGAATAAGTAATTCACTTCCTAACTCCCCAAAGATTGACCACCATCTACAAGGCAAAAATCAGGAGTGTGATGAAATACTCCCCACTTGCCTGAATGAGTGGAGTTCCAACAACTCTCTAAATGTTCGACACTATCCAGGACAAAGCAACTTACTTGATTGGCACACCTTAAATATTCTCCCTCCACCACCAGCACATCATGTGCACCATTGATAAGATTCATTGCAGCAACTACCATCACCTGCAAGTTCCTCCTCCATGCTGTCTTGGAACTATTTGCTATTTATTCACTGCCCTAAGGTCAAAATCCTTGACCTCCCTTCCCAACAGCATTGTGGTATGCCTACACCACATGGGTTGCAGCAGCTCAAGAAGACAGTCATCACTACCTTCTCAAAAACAATTAGGGATGGGCAATAAATATTAGTCTAGCCAGTGATACTCACATCCCGGTAAAAAGAATAAAAATATTTTTGCACAGTAAGCAGTCAGGACTACATTGAGTGTGGTGGGGTTTTCAGAAGGAATTAGGAGGACATTTGATGAGATAAAACTTGTAGGAAGTTACAGGGATTGGAATTGAGTTGTTCTTGCAGAAAGTCAACACAGACAACGGGCTGAAAGGCCTTCTGAGCTTTTCAGAGTTAAGAAACATGCAATATCCCTCGTATCTTTCCTTGGTTATTGAAATTTTTGATGCTTTTTACAAATGAATTAATAGACAAAAGAACTGTGAACGTAGCTGATTATGTGTTTAACTAAACAGGTGAAACCTGTTACATTATACCCAGTTATTTTAACGAGAAAGCACAATAAAGAACTAAGTCCAGCTTCTCGTGGTTAAGGAAAATACTGATTCAGCTCTATAGAGAAAAAATATGCAATTGATTTAATGTCACCAGCAAAATGAAAGGAGAATAAAATAGAAAATAGTAAAATAATGCATTTCTAGTTAAGTATTAGGAACCAAAAGCTTTATTACAAATACCTTATGGAGTATGCAAGTCGAGCAGCTCCACAGCTCATGGCAACTAGGAGTGTCTCAAAATGAACTGAGGTAAATCTTGTGCACAGAAATAAGAAGTGCATAATATAAATGGAGCAGGCTCCACAGCAGAAGTAAATAATGCCGGTTACTCATTAATTATGGATATTACCAAAACGAAGAAAAAAAATGTAGGTTGAAGAAAGTAAATGCATATCACTGTTAGGTTCAATTAATGTGATGCCAATTTTATTATGGACTAAGCAGAAATTGGTGTAAATCAGATTTTAAAATGTTCTGTTAAGGAACAATTTATACAAGACCTCAGTATAAAATATTTTGGTGATATTAAAATACATTTTGAATTATGCCTTTAATACTTACCTGTAAAGATAATTTAGTACCAGTCAACAGTCTAGAAATTAAGTTTAATTAATTTTCAGCCACACGTATAAAGAACTGAAACAACATTTACAGAAAATAATTTGGCTAAGGAGGAAGTTAAGCAACTTTTTTGGGTCTGTATACAAGTTACTGTCTGTACTACTTCCACTATGGAATCCACCATGGCATCTGCCTCATTTATGCCGTCAGATAAACTCCATAAAGTTGAAAAGGTTGTGCAAAAACAAAATTTATTTGTTATTTCATTTCTGATCATTTTTGGTAATTCCCTGACAACTGGAAAACTACGTTAATAGCGTTTACAAACAGGCAGTGTATTCAGGCTGTCTCAACTGGAAAAAAAAGGCAACAGCATCATCATATATTGTTGTTCACTGTCACTTGTAAGAAACCAGATAAAACTGCCTCTTCGGTAGAAGTCTCCAAAGAGTTGTGCCATTTTATTTTACCACTGCAGAGGTTTTAGTCTCTATATAACAAACATAAAAGTCCATGAAACTAATAAAGCTTTTTCCACTGACATGAAAGACTGATTTATTTTGCATACATGACAGTGTGGTTTTCTCACTGCAAGGTAAATAATGGTGCTGCTACTTTGGAAGTCCAATATCCGTGAAGATCTGCTTTTACATCATACTGACTACACCATTGCCAGCACAACTCACTTCCTGCACAATGGGTCATAATCTCAAGTAAAAATGTTGATTTTGCTAATAAGGAATGCAGCTTGAAACACCGACTTTCAAAACATTTCAAATCCAAGTTTAGAGATTCCTGCATGAAACTTACCACAGTTTGACAGCTTTGTGTTACCAACTCTCATAAGAAAGCAGCACTAATAAGGGTAATGCTGCAGATGCCACAGAACCAGTGAGACAGAGTGTCACTTGAAAATACCAATAAGCCGATAACTGTTTTTCCCTTAATCATCTCGATAGACTTTCTTCGAGCATTGAGGTTGTCTAGTGTTCAGAAAATGGATTCACAGGCCCTGATTTTGCTAGCACGGCCACCCTGAAATTAGGATGGGCAAGGTTCACAGAATGGCATCCCCTATTGATCTCGAGCACAAATCTTATGAGCCTTGGGCAGCGTGCCGGTAAAATCAGGGCCACAGTGAGAAATCTAGAAACCTGCTTTTCCAGTTGTTTTTGTATTGTGCCAATGATATTAAATCTGTCCCACAGAACAAACAGAATAGATTTCATTACGCTGCGAACATCACTTGAAGAAGTTATTCCTGAATATAATGACAACATGAGATTAAGTAGGCTGGAAGGGTTAGAGTATCTGAAGTGTGAGGCAGCTAAATTATGGGATGTTAATAAAATGTGAATTTAACTGTTTCATATTGTTAGGTTCAATTAATGTAACTTTGATTGAGTCGGAAGCCAAGTCAGACAGTTGGGAATTCAGTTTCAATTATGGACATGAACAAATAGTCCAGAGACACCCAGAATGCAATACTGAGAAAGCATTCAATTGCCAGAAATGCTGCCTTTTCATATGAGACAAGAATCAGTCCTCATTTACCAATTTAGACAAATATAAAATATCCTAAGAGCAGGAAGTTTTCCTGATGCCCCACCAAACATTCTCCACTCAACTACTGCCACCAAAAACACATTAGCTCTCCATTTTTTCATTTGTTATTCATGAATCTTGCTCTGGATAACTTGGTTGATATGATTTCTAAAATAATATTAAAGACTACAACCAATAGATTATCTATGAAAGATACATTTCAAAGGCATCGTGAGAAAGTGAGAGTTCTACACAAAGGTAGATTCTTTGTCACCCTACCCAAAGGTGCAATTTGAAATGTCACATTCAGTTCACTAACGTTTGGCTCAGTCAGTCCTCCTAGACAGTTTCCCAATTAAAATCAGTACAAACTGTGTAAACAAGAACAGATATAATCGGTATAATCAGAAAAGGACTATAAGCCTATAATTCCATTTTATTAAAGGAATTCTGATGATTAAAACAGGCTCCAACAATCTTATAAATGTCTATATCCTTTAAATAAAGTTTGGTTGCCCAATCCTAATCCATTGCATTCTCAATCTCTGCAGATCTTAACACAACTGACCACGACACAATCCTCCAATGCCTATCCATTGTTATCCAATTGGGTTTAGACTATGCATCTGGTTCCACTCCTATTTATCTAACCATAACTATGGTATAATTTGTAGTAGCAGTTCTAGCCAATGGTATCATTTGCAATGGTAATTCTACTTTTATAACATTACATCTGCTGCTTCTACCCTTGGCCTTCTATTTCTCACCTACATACTGACCCTCTGCAACATCAGTTCTTACATGTACATTGATGATATCCAGCTCTATATCACCACTACCTCTCCCCACTTTTCCACAAGTGCTAAATCATGAGATTCAGCTTCAAATGAGGATAAAACTTCCTCCAATTAAATTTTGGAAATACTGAAGCTTTTCATTGTCTTCTGTCCCCACACAAACTCCATCCCTTAACACCACAAGGTTAAACCAGACCACCTGCAGCCCGAATAGCATGTTTGACTCTGAGATGAACATCTGATCACCAAGACTTGCAATTTCCATTTCTGTAATAATCACTTCATTCTTACTAACTGCTGAAACTCACCCATGCCTTTGTTATCTCTAGATGGAGTAGTTGAGTACACTCCGGCCAGCATCCCATTCTTCCCTTCGTAAACTTTCATCCAAATTCTTGCCAATGTCCATTAAGCAACATTCATTCTTCAGTCCTGTCTTCGCTGACTTACACTGGTAGTGAGTTGAAAAATGCCAACATTAAAAATTCTCGTCCTTGTTTTCAAATCCCTACAATGGCTTTGCTTCTCTCCTCTATCTCCATTCTCCTTCAGCTCCACAATGAGATTTCTATGCTCTTTTGATTTCCGGCCTTTTAAGCAAACCCCACTGTAATTGCTTTGCAGCTTTTGGCTGCCTAGATCCCAAAGTCTGGAAATCCCATCTTATACCTCTTCATCTTTTTCCTCTTTTACACACCTTAAAATTTGTACCTTCAACCAAACTTTCAGTCAACTATCTTAATATTGTCTTGTACAGCTCAGTATCAGATTTTATTTCATAACACTCCTCAGATGAATCTTGGGACACTTTATGTTCATTGTTTATGGTAATAAATACAAGCTGCTGTCATTGGAAGGAAATTTACCACAATGAACAAATGGTGCTGGTAACAAATACACTCAGAGACTGGTGTTAATGTGATGTAGATAAGTCTGTGCAAAGTTTTCCCAGTTGTGTGCAAGGAACACAATGGAGACCAGTCAAAATATATTCCACCACAATAGTAATGCTTCAACAGCTGATCGCACAGTTTGGGATTAGCTTTAAGCACTGTAAAGATTTACAAAATTCACTGGCATATAAGCAATGCTAATGAAAATGTGCTAAAGTAAAAATCAAGATGAAAACCTTTTCTTGTTAAATTAAACAAGAGTAGCTTTAGAAAACGGAAGAGGAACAAAGATAAATACTAGTTGCCAAACAAGATTGAACTTCTGGCCTCCTGTTCAACTTGGAGGGAGGAGAGGACAGTTTCAATATCAGTCTTCAAAAAAAATCAAGTTCAAGACTGTGACAAGTTTTTGATGTTTCATACTCTGTCTGAACTAAATGAGGAAATTCATAGCCATTTTCAATATAACTAAAATCCTTCAAAACAACCTGCATCAGCATTTTTACTCAAGTAAATCCCTTATCAAGTTGCCAGACGTAGAGCAAATAACTTTTCTTCTTGCACGCCAACTAGTTTCTCTTTTGCAACACTATTAGCATAGCCCAAATAGATTGTCACATTGTTGAAAAAGAAAATGGATTCATAATCTCAAAGAAGCTAAGGGAGGAATTAAGATAGATGGTTAAATAAAGCTCACCATTACTAGATTTTGGTACAGCTCAGGGCCAGTAACTTGAGGGGTTAAAGACATACGAATTCATTTTTGCAAAGTAATCTTGTGCCACCATTAACAAGAGTAGCAATGTAAAGCATACCAAATACCTGAAATAAGAGACTTCCTCCAGGGTGTAATGTAAAAACAGCACCAGTTAAAGCTGCATTTGCATTATACCAAAATCACGCTCATGGTGCCAGCTCCCCACTTCAAAAAAAAGCAAAAAAAAAAAAGACCTTCACGAATCTCAACAAATTTAATTCTGATAGTGGATGGATCAAAGCAGCTAAAGAATAGGAATTAAGATTACCAGTATGGACTGAAATAGGAGAGCGAGACTAAATGAAGAAAGCAGTATGCAAATGAGAAACACTTTCCTAAAACATTTTACAGTCAATGAAATACTTCGTGAAATGTGTTCATTGTTGCTACAAAAGCAACCAACAGTGCTACCAATTTGAATCCTACTAGATCCTAGTAAATGAAGGATAATGACCAGATAATTTGACAAATATATAAACATCAGCCAGAACACAGAAGATAAATTCTCCCAGATGTCTTCAAATTGTGCCAAAAGCCACTAGCTCCAATAGGAAAGTAATACCTCAAACTAACAAAGAACAAAGAAAATTACAGCACAGGAACAGGCCCTTAACCATGCTGCCTGACTTACTAAAACCCCCTACCCTTCTGGGGCCATTTCCCTCTATTCCCATCCTATTCACGTATTTGTCAAGCCCTTAAAAGTCACTACTGTATCCATTTCCATTACCTCCCCCAGCAACGAGTTCCAGGCACCCACTACTCTGTAAAAAATCTGTCATGTACATCTAAATCTCTTGCCCCTCGCACCTTAAACCTATGCCCCCTAGTAATTGATTCTTCCACCCTGGGAAAAACCTTCTGACTACTCCCCTCATAATTTTATAGACTTCTATTAGGTCTCCCCTCAACCTCCGTTGCTCCAGTGAGAACAAACCAAGTTTCTCCACCCTCTCCTCATAGCTAATGCCCTCTATACCAGGCAATATCCTGGTAAATCTTTTTTGTATCCTCTCCAAAGCCTCCACATCCTTCTTTTAGGGTGGCGACCAGAATTGAACATTATATTTCAAGTGCGGCCTAACTAAGGTTCTATAAAGCTGCAACATGACTTGCCAATTTTTAAACTCAATACCCCGGCCGATGAAGGCAAGCATGCCGTATGCCTTCTTGACTACGTGCTCCACCTACCTTGCCACTTTCAGTGACCCATGTACCCGATTCCTTTACCTATCAATACTCTCAAGGGTTCTGCCATTTACTGTATTTTTTCTATATACAGCAAAAGACCTTCCAAAATGCATTACCTTACAATCTACACTGAAGTGCCACTGTAGATTATGCAGCCGTGACCTTCTGATTCACGTAGGCAAGGCCCACATCTAAATTACAAATAGAACAGGTAAAAAGCTCTGATAAATTTCAGCTGAAATATAGATCAATCTGTAAAGAAAAACTGTCTTCTTCAGAACAATGATTAGAATTCTAGAACATATTTTAAAGAAGCAATTATGAGGTCTCACAATGTCTTTATCATATTGATCCCTCAGCAACTAAATATTTAAGTGGTCATTGACTTGTTATGTACAAATTTACAAAAATCATAGAACTGTTACTTTGCAAACGAGGTTATTCAGCCCATCATGTCTACACTTGCTTTCTGGATGAGTGTTTCACTTAGTGCCATTCTCCTATCATGACTGCGTAATCCTTTTAAATGTCACAATAGAATACATCTCCAGCACACTCAAGCAATGCATTTCAGACCTTAACCACTCACTGCTTCAATTTTCTCGCATTACTTTTGCTTATTTTGCCAATAACTTTAAATATGTCCTCTGATTCTCAATCCTTCCACAAATGATAACAGCTTCTCTGTCCAGATCTCTCATGACTTTGGATGTAAATATAGCTCTCTCTTCTCCATGGAAATTGATATATAGAACATAGAACATAACAACGCAGAACAGGCCCTTCGGCCCTCAACGTTGCACCAACCAATTAAGAAAAACCAAATGACCATCTAACCTAAACCATTCCCTTTTCATTCATAAACCTATCCACTGACCTCTTAAACGCTCCCAAACTTGGCGCATCTACAACTGCAGCAGGCAGGGCATTCCATACCTTTACCACCCTCTGGGTAAAGAACCTACCTCTGACAGCTGTCCTATAACTACCATCCTATGTCTCAGATGGAGGAAGCTATATCCCCTCATGCTAGCTTCCTCCATCTGAGGAAAAAGGCTATCACTGTCCACCCTATCTAAACCTCTGATCATCTTATATGCTTCAATTAGGTCTCCTCTTAGCCGCCTTCTTCCTAATGAAAACAACCTCAAATCCCTCAGCCTCTCCTCATAGCTATTATTGAATTTGATGATCTGCCATAATCAAAATGAATGGCTGAGCAGGTTCCAAGACCCGAATGGCCTACTCCTGGTTCTATGTGTCTATATATCTACGAAACAGTTTGAAGATCTTTACAACTGAAATAGCCTCATCCCTGGAGCTAGTCTCATGATTTTTTTCTCTCTCCAATGCCTTCACATCCTCCCTAAAGTGTGACACCCGTAACTGGGTACAATATTCCAGCTAAGGCCAAACTAGTATCTTACACAAGTGCAACATAACCTTTTTTTATTCAATGCAGTATTAATAAAACAAGGCTTTATTAACCACACTCACGATCTGTCCTGCTATGTTTAACGACTTCTACACATATATGTCCTTCAGCTCCTATACTCTCTTTAGAGTTGAGTCTTTTATTTTACATTGTTCTTTCATGTTCTTCCTACCAAAGTGGATCACTTCACATTTCTACATGTTGAACTTCATTCATCATCTGTCTACCCATTCCAACTGGTCCATGCCCTTTGGAAGTTGTATACTATTATTTCCACTGTTCACAGTGATTCTAAGTTTTGAATCATCTGCAAATTTTAAAATTATACCCGGTACATCAAGTCATTTATATATATTTATATCAAGGGTCCTGACTCGGACCCCTTGGGGAACACCACTACAATCCTTCAGTTTGTGAATATCTATTAAGCACTACTCTCTGCTGGAGAATTGGTAATATCTGCAAAATAGCAAAAGGTTTCTAAAGTAATTAACAGTCTGATAAGTTTTTGGATAATTTAAGAACTTGAAATACATTGTAAAATGCCTCTACTCAACACTGAGTACTTTGAGATGATAGGTATTCAGAATAACTAATTTCAACTGTGTTTTCATCTGCATGGAAGATGGTTTACAAAGTTGATTATTGGAGGGAGGGGAAAAGAGATTAGTGGAGATGGAAAATGTTTTTTACTTATTTAAGAAAAGGAAGAGCCAGTCATTCATCACTCAGATGTTCTTCCTGGCAGATCAATTAAGAAGTGGCATTAATGCCAATTGTGTTTTTTCTACCCAAAATTAGAGCACCATAGATTGCAAAGCAGCATTTTGGAAAGGAGGTTGCATTTCTCTCAGAACATTACTCAATGCATTAATATTTCATAAGTTACTTAAGTAACAAGGCATCGATATGATAGCAACGATTACTGCAAGTGTGAGATAAAGCCAGGCCAGCAGATTTATGTCACTGAACACGTCGAATTACAAGTTCAATGCTGTAAATAACCCAACGGAGAATTGAGTTTAAAAGGTGTACTGTGAAAATGATGTTATTAGGCACTCTACACAGCCAGTGCATACTTTATACACGATTGGAAATATCAATTTTGAGTTATTTGTACTTACAGGAGGTTGATCTCATTCTGTGAAATAACCGCATTTTCAGAGAAGTAAGGAGTCATCTTCGCGCCATAACAAGAACACCAGCTCGCGACCTCTGCCTTTCCTTCACTTAAGATAGCATCCAGGGTCATCTGGACACTTGGTAATCGAATGTGTATTTTTAAGAGTTATCTGGCCCTGATTTTGTATCCGAGCTCAAAGAAACAATTCATTTAAAATCGTTAACTTCTTGTAGGTCGAGAATGCGTTAACAGACTGCCTTTAGGTGAACTATGGGAGACAGTGCTATTTATGTTTTGTGGGTGGACTGGATTGTTTTATCGTATTGGGTGCAAGCGAAACTCGAGTATAAAGCGACTGGACTTTGCCTTTCGGATATACTGGGCTTTGTGCTATTTCAGCCTGCTTCTGCTGTGTGCGCGGTGCTGCAGTTCCAACGGGGACACCGCGTCGAATCACATGGCAGGCCGGTTCATTTTCAAACTGCTACAAGATTGGACTTGTGGAATCACTAATTTCTATCTTATTTTCCCCGCTCCTCTGCTGCTACTCCTCGTGTGCGAGCGTCTCTTTGCTCTCTGTATAAAACCCACGCTGATCTCACAACTTATCCGCTCTCGTTTCCCGGTCAGCTGGTTCACAGCTGCAGCGTACTTCCTCCATCCAGCTAGGGACACCTAAGGGTTTATCAGACAGCTCAGAGGTAACGGCGTCCCAAACACATCGACAAAATCGCAACTCCAAAGAAAACTCCCACTCTTTCCTATATCATTTTTATACTTAAATGTTCACTTGACACCATAACATTAACTAATGTCTAATTTTCCCAGTACAATAGCCTCGTGTGTTGTCGGGATAACTAATTTGCAACCATTTCACATGTAAAATGCAAAGTATTTGCATTCATTCAAGGAGCAAGGCTCAATAAATAGTGTACATTTTAAACAAGAGCGAGTCTCTAATCTCTAAAACATATTTATTGTCTGCCTAACTGACCACATGCCTTGGGGATCAACTTAGAGGAAGGTCTCCTGGAAATGTTACCCACTTTTACCTTCAGTTCTGTTTGGACACCCAGTAAGTGACCCAGCTGAAATAGGCAGCATATCTCCCGCAAGATAACATATGCAAACCTCAAGTATTGGGAATTGAAACTGGTTTTTATCCCAATATTTTATTGCATTATCGTGCTATATTATAGGAGAGTTAGTAGGCCTCCAGGCTTCAAATAAAATAAGCTTTTCTCATCTCCAGTCACACTTGAGATACTATTCAGGCCCTGCCATCAACAGAGTTCCATCCATTTCCTCCCATCCAGGAAACCCTAGCAACAGGAGCAAGAGCTGTCTAGACAGCCAGAGTCAGGGTATTCCAGGGAAGGACAAGAATCTCCTCCTTTCAACAGGAATGATGTGCTCATTGTAGCTAAACTACCAAGTAGTTACTGCCACTGTGCAGCCATGGAAAAGGGAAACCAGTCCAAAAAGGGCAAGACAATCAAGTATTCCTGATCATGCTTGGTTGTGCATCAGTAAAATATTCTCCCCAACTCCAACTATGCCTGAGGACCCAACGTCAATAAAACTCAGTCTTTTTCAGGATGCATAATCTGTCTGTCATACGAAACCAACAAGGATACTTTAACCCCAAAATAACAACAAAAAATAGAAAAATGCACACAATTGGTTCTAAAGAAGCTTTCCTCACCCCTTATGAGGACTTACTAGGCCATACCTACCACTTCTATACCAAACTGCTAACTCACCATTCTGCTGTGAAGTGACTCATACTATCCATAATTAAAGTAATGGATGTCCTATTATATAAACCTCCATTATAAATCTAGGATTACAAAACAAAAAACAGTAAATATTACATAACTCTGATGCCATATAACCAACCCAGCATGCTTCCCAATAGAATGAAGGAGACCCATTATCAGCCCACAAGCAAAATATCCCCATATTACAGAAATTCTCTCACAAATTTGAATTTTACACAGGGCCAGAAGAGGGTGGGCATCCTGGTGAAACACGGAAATATCAAGATCAAACGTAAACAGTAACACAGTTTAAACAAAGTTCTCCTTCATTTTACTGCCTGAACATGTGGATGGATGAATTCCATTATGAATAAATGGATATCACTTTTTCAGTTCAAAGAAAAACAAGTGACATACACCTCTGTGCAGATACATCAAACACCTTTGTCAGGAGCTAAGACGACACAAAATCAGGATTATAATCACAAGGGGAGTAGTTCAAAATTAATAATGAACTACAGGATAATAAAGTCATCCATGGAGATTAAAAAGGCCAAAACCTTGTCAGGATTGTTGAGCAACGTCCATTGTTTCACCAAAGCCTCAGCACCTCCATTATATCATTGCCCAGAAGCTGTAGTAGAATGAGACCTAGGCCCTGGCAGGTGGTCCAATTTGTGCGGCTTCCTCCAGTTCCCTTGACGAACTCTGAAGTCAACATAATCCAAGACCAGCAATTGGGGTCTATAACCAACCCCAGATCTCAAAGACCAGAAACAATATCCCTCTTCAAACTTGATACTCAAGCCTTCAAATCAAGATTATGAACGCATGTCAGCCAGTTCTCGAATTCAGCAGTAAAGTTTTGCTCAGCTCCTCATAGGATATCGGGCACATGGACATTCTCAGGCCCCACCTCTCTGAATTATTCAGGGTGTTCAACTTAACCATGCAGCAGAATTTCCAAGGACTTCTCCACCAAGGAGATTGCCCACACAATTGACAGGACATTTTCGCTCCACTTCATCTGTTTTCTTTCTGATATCTTGTCATTCATCAGAATGAGCACTAATGATTTGAGCTGGACAGCAGAGACCATCATCCACAATTTTAGTCACAATGGCAGACAACTGCCACTACAAACAATGACCCCTCCTTGACTATCTCCAATTCCCTTGATCAATCAAGGATTTTCTTGACTTTACTTGGCTCCCCATCACTTCAACCAGCAAATGTAGACTACCTCTACCCTGTTCCCCCTCCTACCACAACCCTCCTCCCCCCCTTAGCCCACCCAACCACTGACCTTTGGAAGAACAATTTGAGGGGGAAGGGGGGTAAAGAGAGGAGAAATAAATTGAAAATTATTAGAATCACAGAATACTACAGTCCAGAAGAGGCCCTTCAGCCCATTGAGTCTGCACCGACACATCAAAGGCCCTAGCCTGCCCACATAATCTCACTTGACCCATAGCCTTGAATATTATGGCATGCCACGTACTCATCCAGGTATTTTTTAAAGGTTGTGAGGCATCCTGCCCCAACTACCCTCCCAGTCAGTGCATTCCTGACCATCACCATCCTCTGGGTAAAAAAAAACAATTTCCTCAAATCTCTCACTCCTCACTTTTAATTTGTGTCCCTCATAACTGACTCTTTAACTAAGGAGAACAGTTGTGCCCTATCCGTCCTGTCCATGCCTCTTATAATCTTGAGCACCTCAATCAGGTCACCCCTCAGTTTTCTCTGTTCCAGAGAAAGTAACCCAAGCCTATCCAACTTCTCTTCATAACTTAAATGTTCCATCGCAGGCAATATCCTAATGAATTTCTTTTGAATCCCTTTTAGTGCATTTACATCCTGCTTATAATGTGGCAAACTGAATTGTACACAGTACTCCAGCTGTGGTCTCACCAAAGTTGTATACAACTCCATCATGACCTCTCTGTTTTTGTAATTTATATCCTTTTTCACCACTCTATTAACCTGCCTTTCCACCTTCAGATATCGATGGACAAACGCACCAAGATCCCTTTGTTCTTTGGAACTTCCAAGTGTCAGACCTTTCAATGGCATACCTCCTTATCAAATTACTCCTTCCAAAGTGTATCCCTTCACACTTTTCAGGGTTAAATTCCATCTGCCACTTATCCACCCATTTGACCATATCGTCTATATCTTTCTGTAACCCAAGACACTCAACTCTGTTAAACAGCTGGCCAATACTTATTTTTAAATTCAAGGAGAGATGTGATAAAGATGCAGTAAGACTATTTACCTCTTTTCTCTCATACTGATCCAGATTTTTAGTCTCTATGTATAGTCAAAAAGTGCTGTGATTAGAAAGCCACTGAATGTAGACAGGCAATTCAACAAACAACCAAAATTGATGTTGTCTACCATTAATTACATGTGAAACACAAGATATTTCCAGCATGAACAATTTGATGACATCCGGAGGGGGATTTCTGGAAGATTTTTGTTACCCAGTCCTGGAGCACTGAACTTAAAGGTATTCATCATACTGTTGCTTTTGGCAAGAATTTACAAGCTCAGCATATTGTGTGATGTATTTACACACAGACTAAGCTTCCTGGAATATTTTTAAATAAAACAAAATTCTCAGAAAAAAATATGTTGTCAGCACAAGTCATTTTAGAGGAAATTAATCACTTGTAGTAGCTTTTAAGATATTATTTATTTGACACATGAACATGGAAACTCTTAACATCACGGCGAGGAAAAAAAATCATTGAGTGTATTCACCAGCCAGGAGGTTTTTGACATACTGGCAGATTAAAGGGAAGTTATCTTATACAATACTATCCTCCTTGAAGCATATCAGGATTATATGCTCCACAAGATGCAACTGACTCCTTTTTTCACCTTGAATAATATGTGGATTCCCTCAATTAAGGTTTGTTAATTTATTAGAAGGCCATAATTATGTCAGCAGTTCCTCTTCCCTTCCTCCCCTGCCCCTATTTGTGAAACTGCCAATTTCATGAAGTGGACACTGGTACAAGCTATTAAATGAACAGGCTGAACCCATTGCATAGATAATGATATGGGCAGTTTGCTCCATTTAACAAACAGATCTATGCATGAGTATTAAAACATTATTCATAAAATTGCTGCTGAAGCTTATTGCAATGTACAAACTTAATATACGGTATAGGTTGCTCAGTTATAGCATGAACACTGTAAATTTGAGAAAGCAAGTTGTCTATACATTCACATCTCATGCAGAGCCAGTACATAAGCATAGAAATATATAATAACTGGTGTAACCCCTGCAAACATTGAAGATGGATGACTGTATTGACAGCTGTGCTGTTTTGTACTCTGTTGAATATGAACAGAAAGTTACCAATGCCCTCAAGCATGGGAAAACTGGTCGGAAACTCCCAATAGATGAATATCACAACCTGAAAATGTTTGTCTTACACTGCTAAGTGGTGTGGACCAAGGTTACCAAGGGCAATGGTAAATAAGTGGCTCCAAAGAAGTAGAGCCCTAGCCATTATGTGACAAGTCCATATTGAAACTGCCCATGGTAATGAAAACCCTCACACAATACTTCCTAAAAAGCATGCAAACATCCCAAGATCTCCCATAGGAGAGTGCATCACTCATTGTGAGAGATGCATGGAAAAGCATCACAGGCAAGAGGAATGGTTGCAAGAGCTCTGTCTGTCAATGACTTGAATGAATATGGACAATCTTGTTAACATAAAGGATGGAAGTTATTGTTTTACATTGTACTATATGAGTACCTAACCAATTTCAAGTTATTCATCCTCTAAAGTCCAATATAACAGCTGAGGTTTCCCATTATTGCTATACACATTCCTAGACATCAGAATTCCACATATTCTTCAGTCTGTTAACAGGAATTCATAGTATAGATCTTCAATGAAGTAGAAACATTCTGCAAAGAACTGCACATCAGACATCTCCAGACACAAGGCTCTGTGAAACACAGTACTGGTGATATGAAACTGAAGCTAATCGCCTGTATGCATGACAACAAATGTGTTCAGTGGAGTTATGGCATCTATTTTGTTCAGTGGGCAATGAACAGTGGTTACCATGAAGTTATAAAGATGGCTCCTTACCAATCATTCACTGGAAACAAACCACTATGCAGTTTCAGATCAAAGTTGCCAGATGAGTGCAACAAAACCTCCAGAGCCAATGAAGAACTGGAAAGAATTCCTGAGGAGAACCTGGAAAATCCTAATCCTGAACTGGCCCATAGACCAACCTCCATGAAAAATCCCAAGCTAGCCTCAGAATCTACCACAGACAGTTCAGTGTCAGTCCTGAACCATCTGTAATGACGGATGTCTTTTTTTATATTTTTGGAAATAATGGTGTGTGTGTGGGGATTGATGTGAGTGCGTGTTAGCAACGATGTGATTAATCAGGCTAGAGAGAAGGTTAATAGAGTCAGCCTGTCTTCACAGCTGAGAAAGGGGGTTTTAGGTTCATGAATTTATGATGAGGATGCAATTAAAATTTACATTGTGAGAGAAGAAAGGACTCGAATTTTCAGCTGCAGCATTTCAATGGGGAGTTACAAAATGCCAGGAAACTTGTGCAACTTACAAAGGTTTCCATAAGGGAACAGAGCAGGTATATTAAATTTTAAACTGAGATGTTCAGCTAAGTTGGTAACTTTGGGGGGGGGAAATGTCTCTAGATCAGGTTTGTATTGGAAGAAGATGTGAATTTAAAACAACCATTCAATCAAGCCAGAAGTCTGTGTTTTCAGAAAACAATTTGTTTCTGAACTTTTCTTTTTGGATTTCTACATCAGAATGGACATGTTAGAGGAGTCATGTGGGATACTTTCATTCAAGTGACAACAGGTAATTGCTTTGGGTAATGTTACTGAATTTTTATAGTTAAAAATTCATTAGGGAGCTGTTGCCAAGAACACAGTTTCGTTAGGTTCTGATCAAGTGAATTTTTAGGAGTTGTTGGGTAAGATTGCTTTAAGTGTGTCAATTTAATCTTATATGCTTAAGCTTCATTTTCTTGCTGCTAAATCTTTAAAATCCAAAAGGTGTTATTGGAATTCTGTGCTTTTGGGGTCAGTAGTTATGTTGATGTTAGAAACAACGTGGCTGTCTCCGTGTCAGCATTTGACTGCATCAAATAGAAAATGCTAAAATATTGAAACAGCTCAAGGGGTTGTGAAAGATAAACTTGCTAGGAATCAATCAGATTGTGCAGTACAGTTGACAGAGCATAGGAAACAAGGGAAGGCATGGTAGCACAATGATTACCACTGCTGCTTCACAGCACCAGGGACCTGGGTTCGATTCCTGGCTTGGGTCACCATGTGGAGTTTGCACATTCTCCCTGTGTCTGCATGGATTTCCTCTGGGTGCTCCAGTTTCGTCCTACATTTTGAAAGATGTGTTGGTTAGCTGCATTGACCGAACAGGCGCTGGACTGTGGCAACTAGAGGAAATTCACAGTGACTTCATTGCAGTGTTCACGTAAGCCTTACTTGTGACGAATAAATAACTTGAAAAAGACACTCCACCAGAACAACTTAACCATTATGAGATTGTAGCTGTTCAAAGTGTTTGTGATGGGGCAAGGTTTCCAGAGATGTCACTACAAGACTAATTGCTTATCACGAGGTTGTTCCTGCTATAAACTAGGTCAATATGCCTATTACAATCACAAGTCCTGCGACAATATTGACTAGTGTTGACATATTAAATATGTACGAATTGTATTGGGTTGTTTTTGTAAACGTAGCCATCTGAATTGTGTTTCTTAATGCAAAATAACAGAATATAAACCACTGAAATGTTTGGATGTCACAATTAATCTGAAATGTACATAAGCACATAAGGCGGCAGTAAACAGAATTAAACAGATTATATCCTTGTGAATGAAATTTCAAAAAATGGGCAATTTGAGTGACCATTTCATGAAATGGGCAGTTTCACAAATTGGGTGTAACATTACAGAAGCACTGAAGTAGCCCATTTTTAAACATCATTTCCAGTTTGGCACTTTGCTACAAAAATTTAAAGCTCTAATTGTAACCTTGCTGTCTTCTGTACATCTTTTTCTGCTTTTTGTGCACGAGTATTCTTGACTTTAAAACATGCAAATGATCAATATCTCAACTTGCAAAGGATTGTTCTCTTCTCAAATTTCTCTTAACTTCTTCCATCATACTGAATATGAATTTTGCACCAATTTTTCAACATTGACTTTACATCAGATCTCTTCATATCTACCCTACTAAATCCATTAATTTAAAAACCTATTTTTGCTTTTTTCTGATAGTGGTAATAATGTACATCTCTAGTCTTTCCACACAACTATGCACGTTCATCATCCTTTATATCAAACTAATGCAACTATACTAGTGATGGTCAAACTATGTGTGTGGGGGTGGAGGGGTGCAAAGTGACCACATTTGGGGTCACAAGCTTTTCCCTTTCTGAGCAGCAACAGGAACTGGGGGAGAAGACAACCCAGTCTGATGGTTCTGGTGATTCAGCCCTGCACTCCTACGTCAATTCTGCTGAACAAAACAGAACAAACCATGAGCATGAAGTATCCAGAAAGCAGCAAGTTTAGCAGGCAGTTCAAGGAGGCCAGAGATGTTAATGTGTCAACTTGGTGCCATGAAAGGCAGGCGCAAAATAATTATGACCAGGGCCTTAAAAAAAAAAGCAGGGATTACGGCTGAGCCAGAAAAGTGAGTCTGCACTTTTTGTTTGCTTCTCTATGAACGGCATGCTTTCCCTGTATAGCACACAGGAAACAGTACTTTTCACTATATATTAATATGTATCAATAATAAATCAAATCAAAAAAACTTGCTTCAAACTTCATTGTTGGCTGAATTAATAGTCCCCACACAGGCTGGGGTGGGGCTGCAAAATGCAGCGAACCAGTCAAAAGCGCGCCGAATTCAGCAGGTGCAGAAAATCACGATGGTCAAAAATTCCACCGCGTGTTTTTGCTTCTATCGTCCTTATTTTGGACCCAAGACAGGAGGAGAGAAAAGAAAAGTGAGAAAAAGAAAGAAAAAGGGTTGCTGAGAAACTGGTGAGTGGGAGTGAGAGGGTTTGGGAAGAGGAGCTGTTTATTTGTGTGTTTGTGTCGAGGGGTTCAGAAGGAAAAGTGAATTTTTAAAAATTTAATTCTAGTTACATAGTCATCACTGCTGAGACTAGCTTTCCAATTCCAAATTTTATTAACAAAATTCAAATTCTCCCAGGTACCCCGGTGAGATTGAATACATGTCCCTAAATGATTAACCTGGCTGTCTGGATTACTAGTCCAGTTGAGAAGGTGTGTGTGCATGGCGCGAAGAAAGAGGGATGGGTACGATGTATATGTGGGGCTGATGGAAGGGATTCACTGTCTCTTCCATCACCAGAGAATATGAGAGCTAGGCTGAAACTGACATGACCACATAAAACAATTTTTACAAAATACTTTAAAAACATATATTTTTATATTTATGATGCATTAGATATTGATTGATAATACATTTAATAATCATGAACAGAATATTATTATCTGCTTTATTACTTTTTTTGCTGGCATCTGGTGTCATGGTCATTTTTAACTGTTAAAATGGGGTCACATTGGAAAATAGTTTGGGAAGCACTGAACAATGCTGCATATACTCTGTGACTGCTGGAATGGGGCTCCCAAAGCTGCATATAATATTGTGAAACATATTTGTTAGCTGTAAGGCACTTTGGAACAATCTGGACTCAAAGGTGTTAGCGTAATGCAAGTTTTTCTTTTATTATTGCCTTGTACAAAGTTGTCATGACCTCCTTTCTATTATGCTTTATGTTCTATTTACAAAGCCCAAACTGCTACATCATGCCTTTGTTTATGGCTCCATTCACTTGCACGCATATTTTAAAACGGAATTTTATATCTGTGACTCTATGGGCATTCTTCTATATATTTAGTGTCATTTCATTATATCCCCTTTGCTTATACATCCACACTCCATTTTAAAAATGTATTCACATAGTTCCACCATAAATTGCGTCTGCCTCCTGTCTACCCATTCAATTCCCGTGAAGTCTTTGACAATCCTCCTCACCAGGTGCTTATTGTTATAGGTGAAACATGTATTTCTACAATATAAATATTAAAATAAAATGCTTTGGGATAAAAGGTTCAGTTATAATGTAGCATTGTGCAACTGCATTTTATTTTACATAGTAATTTCAATTTACATGATCTACAATTCAAACAGCCAAAAAAGCTGATTAATCAAGTAACAAAGAATTGTGAACTTTGAGTTATTAAATCAGAAAGTTACAAATGCTTTTGAGTAAATAATGTGACAAAGAGACAGGCAGGAGCTAAAGTAGGTGAATGCCTTTGTTTACAAGCTTAAAAGTTCCACCAAAAAAAAACAAACAGTAAAACAAAAAAGTATAAGCTTCTCAACAACCACATCCCAGGATTCTGATCACTCAGAATGTAAGGCACATTTTGTAATCAGTCAATTCAAAATAAATCCTTTCAACAAAATAGCTGCATTAATGGCACACTTAGTAAGGAGTGTATAAATGGGCTGCTGTGGTACAAAGATATATGAGGTGATTTCCCCCCTCCTCCCCACAAAAGAAACTGACTATCCAACAGGCAGGAAAATAGGAGAATTTCATTGAAGATTTTCATCTTCAATACCCTGACTACCTTTCCCCTCTTAGAATCCAGTTAAGGACCAGTAACTTTCTGTTCAAAGTAAACATAAGACCATAAGATATAGGAGCAAAATTAGGCCACTTCGCCCATTGAGTCTTCCCTGCCATTCAATCATGGCTGATATTTTTTTCATTTCTATTTGTCTGCCTTTTCCTCATAACCCTTGATCCCCTTATTAATCAAGACCTATCCATCTGTCTTAAAAGATACTCAATGACCTGGCCTCCACAGCCTTCTGCAGCAAACAGTTCCACAGATTCGCCACTCTCTGGCTGAAGAAATTCCTCCTCATCTGTTTTAAAGGATTGTCTCTTTAGCCTGAGGTTCTAGATTTTCCTACTAGGGTAAACTCCTCTCCACATACAGGGTACTACAAGGCCTGGATAGAGTGTAAGTTTCAATAAGATCCCTCCCCATCCTTCTAAACTCCAAAGAGTACAGTCCCAGAGTTCTCAGCCGCACCTCATATGACAAGCTCTTTATTCCAAGGATCATTCTTGTGAACCTTCTCTGGATCCTTTCTGAGACCAGCACATTCATTGGTGCTCGAAATGTTGGTCAGTGGGGTTAAGTGTGCCACTTGCAAGATGCGGAGATCCATGTGCTTCGAGAGTCTAGAACGACTACGTCTGCAGAAAGTGCACCCAATTGCAGCTCCTTACAGAACACATAGATAGATTGGAGCAGCAGTTGGATGCACTTAGAAGCATGAAGAAGGCAGAAAGTGTCACAGATAAAAGCTTTAGAGATGTGGTCACACCAAAGATGCAGGCAGATAGATGGGTGACCACCAGAAGGGGCAAGCAGTCAGTGCAGGAATTTCCTATAATCATCCCTCTCTCTAACAAGTGTACCATTTTGGATACTGCTGTGGGAGATGGGCTATCAGGGGATATCAGCAGCAGCAGCCAAAGCAGTGATACTACAACTGGCTCTGTTGTTAAGCAGGGAGGGACAAAGAGGACTAGGGCAATAGTTATAGGGAACTCTATAGTTAGGAGTACAGATAGGTGCTTCTGTGGACGTGAAAGAGACTCCAGGATGGTATGTTGCCTCCCTGGTGCCAGGGTCCTGGATATCTCTGAACAGACAGAAAGCATTCTGAAGGGAGAGGGTGAATAACCAGAGGTACATAGAACATAGAACAGTACGGCACAGCACAAGACCTTCGGCCCTTGTGCTCGGCAATGTTGTGCCGAACTATGTCCAAATCCAAGATCAAGCTCTCCCACTCTCTGTAATTCTAGTGTGCTCTATATGCCTATCCAATAACCACCTGAAAGTTCCTAAAGTATCCAACTCCACTATCACAGCAGGCAGTGCATTCCACACCCCAATCATTCTGAGTAAAGAATCTACCTCGGACATCCCTCCTATATCTTCCACTATGAACCTTATAGTTATGCCCCCTTAAACAGCTACATCCAGACGTGCAGGAAATAGTCTCTGCACGTCTACTCTATCTATCCCCCTCATCATCTCATAAATCTTTATTTATCCTCCTTTCATCCTCCTCCACTGTAAAGAGAAAAGCCCTAGCTCCCTCAACCTTTTCTCATAAGACCTACCCTCCAAACCAGGCAGCGTTCTCGGAAATCTCCTCTGCACTCTTTCCAATGCTTCCACATCTTTCTTATAGTGAGATGACCAGAACTGAACATAATATTCCAAATGCGGTCTCAGCAACGTCCAGTATAGTTGCAGCATAACCCCAGGGGTCTTAAACTCAAACCCCCGTTAATAAACACTAACACACTATGAGCCTTCTTCACGGCTCTATCCACTTGAGTGGCAATCTTTAGAGGTCTGTGGATATGAACCCCAAGATCTCCCTGTTTCTCCACATTCCTCAGAACTTGCCATTGACCTGTAATCCACATTCAAGTTTGTCCTACCAAAATGAATCCCTCGCACTTATAAACTCCATCTGCCACTTTACAGCCCAGCTCTGCATCCTATTCATGTCTCTTTGCAGCCTGCAAAAGCCCTCCACCTCATCACTACTCCATCAATCTTGGTGTCATCAGCAAATTTACTAACCTACCTTCAGCCACCTCTTCTAAGTCATTGATAAAAATCACAAATAGCAGAGAACCCAGAACTGACCCCTGTGATACACTGCAAATAAATGGCCTCGAGTCCAAACATTTTTCTTCCACCACCACCCTCTGTCTTCTGAGATAGCCAGTTACTTATACATATTGGTATTAACGACATAGGCAGGAAAAGTGACAAGGTCCTGCAGCAGCAGTAGCAGTTTAGGGAGTTAGGTAGAAAGTTAAAAAGCAGGACTTCTAGGGTTACAATCACAGAATTACTCCCTGTGCCACTTGATATTGAGGCTAGGAATAGACAGACAATGCAGCTCAACATGTGGCTGAACAGCTGGTATAGGAGGGAAGGTTTCAGATATCTAGACCACTGGGGTCTCTTCTGGGGTACATGGGACTTGTTTAAGAAGAAGGGTTGCATCTTGGTGGAGGAGCACCAATATTCTGACTAGGTGATTTGCTAATGTCACGTGGGAGGATTTAAACTAGTTTGGCAGGGGAATGAGAGAGTAGAGCCAATAAGACTCAGAGAAACAGCAGGCAGGCTGAGATTGTGAACCAGAGAGGGTCTGGTGGACTGAAGGGCATTTGTTTCAATGCGAGAAGTGTAACAGATAAGGCAGATGAAATTAGAACTTGGTACTAGAAATTATGATGTAGTTGCCATTACAGAGACTTGGTTAAGGAAAGGACAGGATTGGTAGTTATATAGAATATAGATATTTTAGCCATAGACAGGGATGTAAAAGAGGTGGGGGAGTTGCACTACTAGTTAAGGAGAATAGCTGTACTCTGGGAGGACACCTTGGAGGGCTCACTCAGCAAAGAACATGGGTAGAGCTCAGGAATAGGAAAGGTGTAGTCACAATGTTGGGGATTTACTATAGGCCACCTAACTGCCAGCAGGAGATTGAAGAACAGATGTGTAGGCAGATTTTGGCAAGGTTAAGAGTAACAGGGTTGTTGTGGTGAGAGATTTTCATTTCCCCTACATTGACCGGGAGTCACTTAGTGCTAGGGATATGGATGGGGCAGAGTTTGTAAGGAGCATTCGGGAGGCCTTCCTGAAACAGTACGTAGATAGTCCAACTGGACCTAGTATTGGGGAATGAACCCAGCCAGCTAATCGATGTTTCAGTAGGGGAGCAGTTCGGGAACAGTGACCACAATTCAGTAAGCTTTATGGTACTGATAGATAAAGATAAATGTAGTCCTCAAGTGAGGGTGCTAAATTGAGGAAAAACTAATTACAACAATATTAGGCAGGAACTGCAGAAAGTAGATTAGAGGCAGATGTTTGAGGGAAAAAATCAATATTTGGCATGTGGAAGGCTTTCAAGCGTAAGTTGATAGGGATGCAGGACTGGCACATTCCTGCAAAAATGAAGGATAAGTAAGGCAAGTTTTGGGAACCTTGGATAATGAGAATATTATGAACCTAGTCAAAAAGAAAAAGGAAGCATTTGTCACAGCTAAAAGGTTGGAAACACACAAAGCAAATGTGGAATACGAAGAAAGTAGAAAGAAACTTAAGCAAGGAGTAAGAAGAGCTAAAAGAGGTCATAGAAAAAGCATTGGCCAGCAGGATTAAGGGAAATCCCAAGGCTTTTCACAAACATATAAAGAGCAAGAGGGTAGCCAGGCAGAGGGTTGGCCCACTCAAGGGCAAGGGAGGGAATCTATGTATGGAGCCAGAGGAAATGGGCAAGGTATCAAATGAGTACTTCGTGTCAGTGTTCACCAAAGAAAAGGACTTGATGGATGATGAGTCTGGGAAAGGATGTGTAGATAGTTTGAGTCATGTTGAAATCAAAAAAGAGGTATTGGGGTTCTTGAGAAACATAAGGTCGACAAGTCTCCAGGGCCTGATGAGATATATCCCAGAATTCTGAGAGAGGCAAAAAAGGAAATTGCTGGGGCTTGGAGAGAAATCTTTGTATCATCACTGACTACAGGGGAGGTCCCACAGGATTGGAGAATAGCCAATGTTGTTCCTTCATTTAAGAAGGTTAGCAAGAATAATACAGGTAATTACAGGCCGGTCAGCCTTACATTAGTGGTAAGGAAATTATTGGAGAGGATTCTTTGAGACAGGATTTATTCCCACTTGGAAATAAGTGAATGTATTAAAGAGAGGCAACATGGTTTTGTGAAGGGGAGGTCGTGTCTCATGAACTTGATCCAGTTTTTTGAGTAAGTGACGAAGATGATTGATGAGGGCAGAATAGTGGATGTTGTCTACATGGACTTTAATGAGGCCTTTGACAAAGTCTCTCATGGCAGACTGGTGCAGAAGGTGAAGTCGCATGGGATCAGAGGTGAGCTGACAAGTGGACACACAACTGGCTCGGTCAAAGAAGTCATAGAGGTTTACAGCATGGAAACAGGCCCTTTGGCCCAACTTGTCCATGCTGCCCTTTTTTTAAAAAAAGCTCCTAAGCTAATCCCAATTGCCTGCATTTGGCCCATATCCTGCTACACCCACCATACCCATGTAACTACCTAAATGCTTTTTAAAAGATAAAATTATATCCACCTCTACTACTACCTTTGACAGCTTGTTCCAGACACTCACCAACCTCTGAAAAAATTGCCCCTCTGGACAATTTTGTATCTCTCCCCTCTCACCTTAAACCTATGCCCTCTAGTTTTAGACTCCCCTACCTTCAGGAAAAGATATTGACTATCTACATTGTCTATGCCCGTCATTATTTTATAGATCTCTATAAGGTCACTCTTCAGTCTCCTACGCTCCAGAGAGAAAAGTCCCAGTCTATTCAGCCTCTCCTTTTATTCAATCCATCAAGTCTCAGTAGTATCCTAGTAAATCTTTTCTTGCTTTTTCTAGTTTAATAATATGCTTTCTATAATAGGGTGACCAGAATTGCACACAGTATTCAAAATGTGGCCTTACCAATGTCTTGTACAACTTCAACTAGACATCCCACTCCTATATTCAATGTTCTGACCAATGAAACCAAGCATACCAAATGTCTTTTTCACAAGTCACAGAGGAGCAGTGGAAGGGTGAGTTGTGACAAATGGTGTTGCTCAGGGATCAGTACTGGGACCTTTGCAATTTGTGATACATATAAATGATTTGGAGGAAAATGTAACTGGATTGATAAGTAAGTTTGCGGATGACACAAATGTTGGTGGATTTGCAGATAGCAATGAGGGCCATCAGAAGATACAGCAGGATATAGATCAGTTGGAGACTTGGGCGAACAGATGGCAGACGGAGTTTAATCTGGACAAATGTGAGGTAATGAATTTTGGAAGATCTAGTACAGATAGGAAATATACAATAAATAGCAGAACCCTTAAGAGTATTGATAGGCAAAGGGATCTGGGTGTATAAGTACACAAGACACTAAAAGTGGCAATGCAGGTGGAGAAGGTAGTCAAGAAGGCATATGTTATGTTTGCCTTCATCAGCCAGGATATTGAATTTAAAAATTGACAAGTCACGTTGTCGCTTTATGGAACCTTAGTGACGCTACACACTTGTTATATTTTGGTTCCCACACTACAGAAGAATATGGAGGCTTTGGAGATGGTACAGATAAGATTTACTAGGATGTGGCCTGATATGGAGGGCGTTAGCTATGAGGAAAGGTTGGAGAAACTTGGTTTGCTCTCACTGGAGCAATGGAGGTTGAGGGGAGACCTGATAGAAGTCTACAAGATTATGAGAGACGTGGACAGAGTGGATAGTCAGAAGCTTTTTCCCAGGGAGGAAGAGTCAATTACTCGGAGGCATAGGTTTAAGGTACAAGGGGCAAGTTTTGAAAGAGATATACGAGGCAGATTTTCTTTTTTTTTTTTACACAGAAAATGGTGGGTGCCTGGAACTTGTTGCCAGGGGATGTAATGGAAGCAGATACGGTAATGACTTTTAAGGGGCTTCTTGACAAGAATGTGAATGAGAAGGGAATAGAGGGATATTGTCCCCAGAAGAGTAGGGGGTTTTAATTAAGTCAGGCAATTTGTTGTGCAGGTTTGGAGGGCCGAAAGGCTTGTTCTTGTGCTATAATTTTTTTTGTTCTTTATATCTTTGTATCATCTACAAACTTAGCAAAGTGCCTTTGCCTTCAGTTCCTTCCTCCAAATTGTTAATGTATATTGCTTTACGAGCCTAGTGGAGTTCTTTGAAAATGTGACTGAACACATTGATGAAGAAGAGCGATGAATGTGGTTTACATGGATTTTCAGCAAGGCGTTTCATAAGGTCCCCATGCAAGACTTCTTGAGAAGGTGAGAGGGCGTGGGATCCAAGGGGCTTTGGCCTTGTGGTTCCGGAACTGACTTGCTTGCAGAAGGCAGAGAGTGGTTGTGAATGGGTCTTTTTCTGCATGGAAATCGGTCACTAATGGAGTGGCCCCGGGATTTGTTCTAGGACCCTTGCTGTTTGTTATTTTCATAAATGACCTGGATGAGGAATTGGAAGGAAGGGTTAGTAAGTTCGCCAACAATACGAAGGTTGGTGGTGTTATGGATAGTCTGGAGGGATGTCAGAAGTTGCAGCAAGACATAGATAGAATGCAAGACTGCGCGGAGAAGTAGCAGATGGACTTCAACGCAGATACATGTGTGATGGTCCATTTTGGCAGGAACAATGGAATGAAGGAGTACAATATCAAGGGTGGGAGTCTTAGCAGTGTTGAGAAGTAGAAGAATCTTGGGGTCCGAGGCCATAGAACTCTTAAATCAACCTCGCAGGTGGAGATGTGGTCAAGAAGGCGTATGGTGTACTGGCCTTCATTAATTGAAGGATTGAGTTTAGAAGTCGGAGGGTGATGCTGCAACTTTATAAGACTCTTGTCAGACCCCACTTGGAATACTGTGCGTAGTTCTGGTCGCCTCACTACACGAAGGATGTGGAAGCTATTGAGAGGTGCAGAGGAGATTTACGAGGATGTTGCCTGGATTGGGAGGCATGCCCTATGAAGAGAGGTTGAGGGAGTTAGATCTCTTCTCCCTGGAGAGACGAAGGTTGTCAGGCGACCTGATAGAGGTTTATAAGATGTTGAGAGGAATAGATAGGGTGGATTCTCGGAGGCTACTTCCCCGAGCTGAAATGGTCGCAATGAGAGGACACAGTTTTAAGGTGCTGGGCAGCAAGTACAGAGGAGATGTTAGGGGTAAGTTTTCACTCAGAGTGGTGAGTGAACAGAATTGGCTGCCGTCAGTGATGGTGGAGGCAAACTCGCTGGGGTCTTTTAAAAGACTTTTTGATGAGTACATGGGATTAAGTGGGATTGGGAGTTACAGATAGTTCTATGGCCTAGTTGATATGGGAATGATCAGCACAACTTGTGGGCCAAAGGGCCTGTTTGTGCTGTAGCATTCTGTGTTCTATATTGTGAAAAACTGTGGTCTCAGCACTGACCCCTGATGTAAACCACTAGTCATGAGCCTCCATCCTGAAAAAGACTCCTTCATCCCTACTCTCTGCCTTTTGCCAGTCAGTCAATCTTACTCTTAACACTATGGACTCTTATTTAACAGTCTCCTATGCGGCACCTTGTCAAAGACTTTCTGGAAATATAAATAAGTCACATCCACTGATTCTCCTTTATCTAAATTCCTTATTATATCCTCAAAGAGCTCCAGTAGATTGGTTAGACATGATCTCCCCTTGACAAAGCTATGCTTACATAATCCTATTTTATCATGCAATTCCAAGTATTCTAGGATCTCATCTTTAATAATGGACTCTAAATTCTTGCTAACGATCAAACAAAGTTTGTAACATTAGTTATCTGCTAAATAAATGAAGCCACAAGTTGCCACAGCTTTAAGCAAACATAATAAACTTTACTATACAAAGCTAGAAAGGTAAGATATTCAAAAAGGTCAGGGGATCCTGATACCGACCATTATGGAACATGGTATACTTACCCCATTCTGATAAACAGCCATCCACTTTTTGTTTCTTAGCCAATTTTATATTTGCATTGTCACTGCTCTTTTAATTCATGTACTCAATATTGTTTACAAGTCCTAGGTCGCACTTTATCAAACGCTTTCTAAAGTCCACATGCAAAACATCATCGTCAACCTCTCACCTTGGCATTTAATGATATTAGCATAGAAAGATTTATACACAGAAGGCAGCCATTCAGCCAATTATGTCTATACATTGCTGAATCCCCTACCATCAACATCCTGGGTGTCAACATCTTAGCTAAAATTTGAATGGACCAGCCAGATTAATACTATGGCTACAAGAACAAGTCAGAAAGAGGGTATGTTATGGCAAGTAATGACAGATCCTACTGTTTATACCTTGATGTATTCTGATATTGCTATGCTTGAAGGACACTGTTTGGAGACTATCATTGTAAGTACAATTCTAACAATACTCAGAAGATGCATACATTCTGGACAAAACAGCCACTTGATCGGCACTCCAATTTTAAACATTCACTTCAACACTTGAGAAATGAAGTCAAGATCTTGGAGATATGCAGAAGTTATATAAAGAACAAAGAACAAAACAGCATGGGAAACAGGCCCTTCGGCCCAACGAGCCTGCACCGCCACCCAGATGTTCCCACCTCTACCTGTGATCCCTGTCTATGTTTATAGATCTATGGATTAAAAACCAAATTTGAGACAATTTAAGGAGAATTTGTTTTGCCAATTAGCCTAAGAGCACATCTTTGGGATGTGGGAGGAAACCGGAGCACCCGGAGAAAACCCACGCAAGCACGGGGAGAATGTGCAAACTCCCACAGACACAGGCCCAAATCCATGTATCTGCACAGCACAGCGATAGTCACTGAGCTGTCGTGTTGCCCATCAAATGGTCCAGGTCAAGCGTACACCAATGACGTGAAGCACTAGGATACTCTTGAAAAAAAATCCAAGAGCAGCCCTCTCACGACCCATCACATGTATGCCCCTTGTTAGACAACAAGGTGGACCAAAGCATCTATAGGATAAAAACAAATATGTCAATATCATCATCTATGTACATACTTCCCAGGGACTCTCAAGGCTCACGATCCCAACTCCCAAGGTTCATGATATAGCAGAATAGCACAAAGGATAAAGGGACTCAAGTTACGTGGAGAGACTAGGAAAGCTGGAATTGTTCTTAGAGCACAAGAGGTTAAAATGGGATTAATAGATATGTCCAAAATTAAAGCAGTTTTGAGTGTAAATAAAAAAATGAATTGTTTCATAGAAGGATCAATAACCAGAAGACAAAGACTTAAGGAGAAAAAAGTAAACAACTTGCTGCATTCAAAAGTTTCTAAGATCTAAAATGTACTACTTTGTGCTAAAAACAGTTGTGTATGCCAGTGCTCAAAGATTTGGACAACAGCATAAATCCATGCCATCAATAAATACAGGGAGAAAAGGCAAAGCAAAAATCAAAATGATCTTATTCACCCAAATAAACTAAAAGTAAATTCACTAATCATGTACTCCCATCAAGCAAGGTAGCCATCACAATTTGTGATGGGTGTGTATGGGGTATAGGGAGGGGTAGTACCTTTGGTGGGGGAACATGTCGCATCATTTCAGGGCAGTTTGTCCATCTTTTGTCCCCACCTGGCACTCAGCTCTCACCTGGGGCTCCCTATAACTTTTTGCACGCGACCGCAGCCTCACCTGGGCAACAGCCTCGACAAGCCAGCTGAACCAGTGAGGGTAGCCGATGGGTCTCAACCCTTGGTGAGATAGGGAGTTGTCTATTCCAGCACATGAAAACAGAGTCTGGCGGATTGAGCGAACGAGACCAATGGAAGGTCCAACTGTCAAGAAGGCGGTCTCTGCAAGCATCGTGGAATGTGAAGAGCAGGACAAGACAAAGAAAATGTCTTGGTCATCTGCTGCACCAAGTCCCACCTCCAGCCGTCTTGATTCTTGTCTTGCCACTGGATCTATATGGGAACTGGAAGAGACAGCAAGGCTGATGCTGCGCAACTCTCTCTCACTTTAATCCAAATCAAGCGCTAGTTTTGACACCATCATCATTGTGTGTCCTGTTCAACCCTTGAAATCCTATGCTAATGGGCGAGTGACGAAGTAGGTATGGATACACTAGGGGCTGTAGTCACAGACCTACACAAAGGCGGCTCAGGTCTAATGGTTGTTTTTTGTTGACCGAAGCAGCAGTGGAACTCAGCGTCTACCTAGGCGACTGAGCAGCCCTCTTCAGGAACACACTGCTCACCTCCGTAGAATGAGTAAGGGGCTAGAAAAGATGCCCTAAACATTGCCTGCTTCACTACATCCTGGCCAGTTTACCACAGCGGCGGGGATCCCATCTTGCGGTCAAACAAACAAAATAAAACACAGGTGACATCACTCACCATTGGCACTTGGAATATATGCATGATCCTGGACAACCCTACAGCAGACAGACCAGACAGAAGAACAGCCTTAGTTGCCAGAGAGCTTGCAGAATACAATATTGACATTGCAGCCCCGAGCAAAACTTGTCTTGCCAACGTAGGTCAGTTGACTGAAACTGGAGGTGGATACACTTTTCTCTGGAGCCATTGCGGCAGCGATGAACATCATGATGCTGTAGTTGAATTCGCCATTAGGAGTCACCTTGTTCAGAAACCTGATAGTGTACCCAAAGGTATGAACGACTGGCTTATGACATTACAGCTCCCGCTACAGAACAGAAGTTAAGCCAGCCTGATCAGCACCTATGCCCCCACAATGAACAACCCAGACAAGATAAGAGACAAGTTCTACGAAGAACTAGACGACTTACTATCAGCAGTGAGCCACACCCACAAGCTGATCTTGCTTGGTGATTTCAATGTAAGAGTAGGGTGTGACTCTGAAATCTGGCAGGGAGTCATTGGGAGGCACGGAGTCTGCAAGTATAACAGTAACAGCCTACTCTTACTGAAGACCTGTGCAGCACACGACGTCCTCATGACCAACACAACCTACCCGTAACAAGACCTCCTGGATGCACCCCTGCTCTAAGCATTGGCATCTTATCGACTATGTCCTTTCAGGAGAAAAGATAGGCAGGATGTCAGAGTAACTTAGGCCTTGCGTGATGCTGACTACTGGACAAATTACAGGCTCATTGTCTTCAAAATGAGGCTCCACATCAGACCGAAGAGACAATCATAAGAAAGCAAGATTATGAAAAGAATTAATGCGGTCAAGCTAAAGAACCCCAGCATAGCTACAGCACTGGTTGAAGACTTAGAAATCAAGCTTGCTGACCTACACTTTGCATGCAGCACTGAGGATTACTGGGAATGCTTCAGGGATGCTATCTACTTGTTGAAAAACATTATCTTTATCGGGCTTGTCAGAATAACTTATCTTCAGCTGTCAAGAAAATGCTTTTACCAGTGGGCTCAGGAAAGACCAGAATAAACTGCATAAAATGCAGAATACCTGACTGAACACCAAGGCAGATGAAATACAGGGATACGCTGACAGAAACAACTTGAAACGGTTCTACGAAGCCCTTAAAACTCTCTACGGACCTCACTCTCTTGGGAGTTCCCCCCCTCCGCAGTACAGATGGTACAACTCTCAGTACAGAGAAAGCTCATATACTGCAGAGATGGGCTGAACACTTTGAAGCTGTCCTCAACTGATCGTCATCTATTACAGATGAGGCAATAGACAAAATTCAATAGCGCCATGGATGATCCACCGGTAGTAGCAGAAGTCACAAAAGCTGTCAGACAGCTATCCAGTGGCAAAGCCACAGGGGCAGATGCCATACCTGCAGAGAGCTATAAAGCTGCTAGTCCTGCACTTATCGAGAAGCACACCGAGTTGTTCCAGTCCTTTTGGAAGCAAGGATCCATTCCTCAAGAACTTAAAAACACTTCCATCATACACCTCTACAAGAGGAAGGGCAACCGGCCAGTATGCAACAACCAACGAGGAATCTCGCTGCTCTCCATCACAGGAAAAACCCTGACAAGAGTCCTGCTAAATCGTCTGGTCACTCATCTGGAACTGGGTCTGCTTCCAGAGTCACAGTGTGGCTTCTGCAAAGGTCACGGGATACTGACATGATTTTTGCTGCGCGTTAACTTCAGAGAAGTGTCAGGACAGAATCGCGAGCTCTACACAACCTTTGTTGACCTCACTAAAGTCTCTGACACTGTAAGCCGACAAAGCCTGCGGAGGATGATGTCAAAGTTTGGCTGCCCTCCCAAATTCATTCAGATGGTATGCCGGTTCCATGATGGCATAATGACCAGAGTACTGGATGGCGGTGAAGTAGGGAAAAGCTAAATGCATTTTGTACCTGAAGGGAAAGGGTTAATTATTTTGTACCTAGAATATGTCACAAACATAACCCATCATGACTGATCTTCTCAAGCTTATACTACTTATACTGTTCCTGGTAGTAATATTAGTTATTCGTTCATGTTTCACATACTTTAACTCTTGTTTTATAACAGCTGATAGTTAAATGTGACTGGTATTTTGTAGATTTTGCAAATCTTACCTGTTTGTATTAGTGGGAATCGTTACACAATGGTAGTTTACGATATTAGCTTTTAACAGCTGCTAATGGCAGATCATGAAACCGGTTTTTAACAAGAAGAGTCCTGCTGGGACAACCATGATCACACAAGTAACTTCAAAGAAGGGTGCCAATACTGCTGCAGAAGGGATTTCCTGTGTCCTGACTGCAGGATTGTAATTCCTGATTAACTCTGGGGCTGCATCATGACCCAGGAAGGAAGAACTGGAGGTCTGGCAGGAATTGGAACTTTGAATCATGATTCCTGCTGAAGCTCAATGTATAAATGTCCACTTGTGTTTGTGTTCTATGAGAAGTCTGGTAGGAGCCAGTTTCTCCCTAAAGCTTTGGAATAAAAACCATTGTATTTTGACTTACTGTCTCAGAGGTATTATTTTACCTACAACATTGGAGAATCCTCAGAGGCATTCCCAGTCATCAATGGCATCAAACAGGGCTGTGTGCTCCCACCCACACTGTTCAGCACGATGTTTACTGCTATGTTAAACGATGCCTTCCAGCCTCAAGTACAGAGTGGATGGGAAGCTCTTCAACCTGAAGAGACTTCAAGCTATTACCAAAGTGGAAGAGACTGTTCTGAGAGATTTCCTCTTTGCCAATGAGTGTGCCCTGTATGCTGGCTCAGATGTAGAGATGCTGGCGTTGGACTGGGATAAACACAATAAGAAGTCTCACAATACCAGGTTAGAGTTCAATCCGTTTATTTGATAGTAATCCCACAAGCTTTTGGAAATGGTGTTCCTTCGTCAGGTGTGTGGAAGGTTCTGATCAGAGAAGGGCATATAAAGTCACACACAGTTTACAGAGTACTGATTAGAATGCAAGTCTTCACAGCTAACCTGCTATTTAAGTCTTAAAGATGCAGAAAATGTGAATGGAGATAGCATTAGCGTAGATTAAAGAGATGTATATTGTCTCCAGACAGGACAGTAAGTGAGAATTTACAAGCCCAGGCAAGTTGTGGGGGTTACAGATAGTGGGACACAAACCCAAGATCTCAGTTGAGGCCGTCCTCATGTATGTGGAGCTTGGCTCCATACACCAGGTACACAACACATATTCTTGGTGGATGGTGTTCACGTGAGACCATCCACCAGGTACACTGCACATACTCTTGCAACTTGGCCAAAGTTGTCTACCTAATACACCACAGGAAAGGATGTCCTGAAGCATGGTACACTGGGGAGACAATGCAGACGCTATGACAACAGACAAATGAACATCGCTTGACAATCACCAGGCAAGAGTGCTTCACGTCGTTAGTATATACTTGACCTGGACCATTTGATGGGCAACACGACAGCTCAGTGACTATCGCTGTGCTGTGCAGATACATGGATTTGGGCCTGTGTCTGTGAGAGTTTGCGCATTCTCCCCGTGCTTGCGTGGGTTTTCTCTGGGTGCTCTGGTTTCCTCTCACATCCCAAGAATGTGCTCTTAGGCTAACTGGCAAAACAAATTCTCCCTAAATAGTCTCAAATTTGGTTTTTAATCCACAGATCTATAAACACAGACAGGGATCATGAGTAGAGGTGGAAACATCGAGGAGGCGGTGTGGGCTTGTTGGGCCGAAGAGCCTGTTTCCCGTGCTGTTTTGTTCTAAGACTCTTCCCTTCTTGTTGGCAAACACTTCAGTGGTCAAGGGTATTCAGTCTCTGATCTTCGGGTAAGCGTTCTCCAAGGCAGCCTTCACAACACACAACAGCGCAGCGTCGCTGAGCAGAGACTGATACCAAGCTCCACATACATGAGGACGACCACAACCGACCTCAACTGAAGCACAATTTAAGCGCGAACTGCCCAAGTCCAGAGCCATCAGCGCAACAATACAGTGTACACAAGTTTGTCCAACATGTGCCAGGACATTCCGTGCCCAAATTGGCCTGATCAGTCATCTTCGGACACCGCAACCAGCCTCAAAATGACTCGAGGTCTTCATCAATAACAATGGACGAACAACAACAGCAACTGCTGTTGTGTTCCTTATCTTTGACTTGTGCTTCCTTCAAATTTAGCTCATTACTGAGAATGAAATCAGTGAACGCCTCACATTTTAACAAAACTTTCTAATTTCATGACAAAAGGACACAAATTTTCAGAATTATTCCATTATTAAGAAAATTTATTAAAGTTTTCATGATAAACACAGTACTGTGGAGAAATAGGATCCTAGAAATCTATCACCTGGATCAGTGTCTGAATTAGGAGCAAACTTTTCAGTCAGCATGTTTTTGATATGATGAAATCTATACTTTAATATCCATTTTCAATTACATAGCATGATACCAATAGGCTTAACATTGAGGTTCATTAAGCAATAGAGCCATGCAACATAACATTTGTACACAAAGTACTCTGTAACAGGATCTTATGTAGGCTTGATGATGACATTTCCTGACAGGAAAATAGTAAAGTTCAACATCGATATGCTTGTAACAAAAGGTACGATAGGGTCAAGAACTCTCTGTCCTCTTTCAAAACACAGAAAATTTTAAAATTAACTTTCATTATTTTGGTCAATATGTTATGTACAATTTGGATTAGAAATGTTTGATTGCTGATAAATTCATGAGTTAATTTGTCATAACATATGGTCAAACTGGTGACTTCTGGCATCATCATCCAATCACCACAAAGCTGATATTAGTCAGGCTGAATCAAGTTACATGCACGACTGGTATTTTGTTCAGTCCAATGCTGAAGGTCAGATGACAATTCATTGCTCACAGAAACAAGTTGCCTTCATCTTTACTACTTTCCAACTTCAACAAAATCTTAGCCATGTTTCTCTGAACCCTAGATCGAGTTACTCCAACACCCAATTCTTCACTTGCCATAAACTTCAACTTGTCCAAAACTCAAGTGTCACTGTCCTGCCTAGCACAAAATCTCACTGATGCAATACTACCACCTTCAGAGTTATATTCTCTTGATCCCCAAAAATGAATTACAATTAAATCCTCATTTTCATCTTTGATTTGTCACAATGTATTAATATATAGTGAAAAATATTGTTTTTTGCACACTATACAGACAAAGCATACCGTTCATAGACAAGGAAACAAGATAGTGCAGAATGTAGTACTACAATTGTAGCTAGGATGTAGAGGAAGATCAACTTTACGCAAGGTAGGTCTATTCAAAAGTCTGATGGCAGCAGAGAAGAAGCTGTTCTTGAGACGGTTAATATTTGACCTCAGACTTTTATATCTTTCTCCCAATGGATGAAGGTGGGAGAGAGAATGTCCAGAGTGTGTGGGGTTCTTAATTATGCTGGCTGTTTTGCTGAGGCAGTGAGAAGTTAGACAGAGTCAACAGGTGGGAGGCTGGTTTGAGTAATGGATTGGGCTTCATTCATGACTTTTTGTACTATCTTGCAGTCTTGGGCAAAGCAGGAACCATACCAATACATAGAAACATAGAAAAACTACGGCACAATACAGGCCCTTCGGCCCACAAAGTAGTGCCGAACATGTCCCTACCTTAGAGATTACTGGGCTTACCAAGCTGTGATACAGTCAGAAAGAATGCTTCCTATGGTGTATCTGCAAACGTTGGTGAGAATCGTAGCTAACATGCTAAATTTCCTTAGTCTTCTGAGAAAGTCGAAGCTTGGGTGGACTTTCTTAATTATGGTTGGGCAAGGTATTGGAGAGAATTATTAGGGATAGGATTTATAGTTATTTAGAGAGAAATGAATTGATTGGGGATAGTCAGCATGGTTTCGTGAAGGGTAGGTCATGCCTTACTAACCTCATTGAGTTTTTTTGAGAAAGTGACCAGAGAGGTGGATGGGGGTAAGGCGGTTGATGTAGTATATATGGACTTTAGTAAGGCATTTGATAAGGTGGCACATGGAAGACTTCTACAGAAAATGCAGATGTGTGGAATAGAGGGTGATTTAGCTAATTGGATTAGGAATTGGCTGGCAGATAGAAGACAGAGGGTGGTGGTTGATGGGAGATACTCATCGTGGAGTTCGGTGACGAGTGGTGTGCCTCAGGGGTCTGTTTTGGGGCCCCTGCTGTTTGTAATTTTTATAAATGATCTGGATGAGGGTATTGAGGGATGGATCAGTAAATTTGCAGATGACACTAAGGTCGGTGGAGTGGTAGATAGTGAAGAGGGGTGTTATAGTTTACAGAGTGACTTGGACAAGTTGCAGAGCTGGGTCGAGAGGTGGCAAATGGAGTTTAATGTGGAAAAGTGTGAGGTAATGCACTTTGGCAGGAACAATAAATGTGTAGAGTATAGGGCTAAGGGGAGGGCTCTTAATAGTGTTGAGGAACAGAAGGATCTTGGTGTATGTGTCAATAGATCCCTGAAAGTAGGCAGTCAAGTGGATAAAGTTGTTAAGAAGGCTTATGGAGTCTTAGCTTTTATTGGTAGGGGGATTGAATTTAGGAGCCGCAGCATCATGTTGCAGCTGTACAAAACTCGAGTGCGGCCGCACTTGGAGTATTGTGTGCAGTTCTGGTCGCCACATTATAAGAAAGATGTGGAGGCATTGGAGAGGGTACAGAGGAGGTTTACCCGGATGTTGCCTGGTATGGAGGGCAGGTCCTATGAAGAGAGGTTGAAGGATTTGAGGTTGTTTTCGTTAGAAAGGAGGCGGCTAAGAGGGGATCTTATTGAAGCATATAAGATGATTTAGAGGTTTAGATAGGGTGGACAGTGATAGCCTTTTTCCTAGGATGGAGAAAGCTAGCACGAGGGGACACAGCTTTAAATTAAGGGGTATGAGTTATAGGACGGAAATCAGAGGTAGGTTCTTTACTCAAAGAGTGATTAGGGAGTGGAATGCCCTGCCTGCAGCTGTTGTAGATGCGCCAAGTTTGGTGGCGTTTAAGAGGTTAATTGATAAGTATATGGAAGAGAAGGGAATGGTTTAGTTTGGAGGGGCATTGCTTTTTATTTTTGGTCGGCACAACATCGAAGGCCGAAGGGCCTGTTCTGTGCTGTAATGTTCTATGTTCTATGTTCTATGGTGGGGTGGCGGGAGCGGGTGCGCCAGGACAGGTGGTTGGTGATCTGGACACCTAAAAACCTGAAGCTCTCAACTCTTTCTACTTTGTCCCTGTTGATGTAAACAAAGGCATGTTGTTCTCCATGCTTCCTGAAGTCAATGACAATCTCCTTCATTTTGTTGATATTGAGGGAGAGATTATTGTCACTGCACCAGTTCACCAGATTCTCTATCACACGCTTATTACCTTTCCCATGTTAGGATCCAGTTAAGAACCAGTAACTTTTTGTTTAAAACAATGTTTGAAACAATAGTTACTTGCTAAACAAATAAACAAGATCCAAAACTTTAAGCAAACAAAATAAACTTTACTATACCAAAGTCAGAGAAGTAAAACAATTTACAAAATCTAACTTATACTCTAACATTCAGAATTGGCATGAGGCAAACATGATAAACAGGTAAACTGTGGTCAAACATACCACAATAGATGCTCAATGGCAGATGTGACAAGGACAAATCCCATTTATTTCTCAGTGGCCCACCCACACTATGAATCCCAATATCTCATTCAAATATTTTGCTCATTCACAAGGGATTTAAATTATTCACTTTAGAAGGCCCAGCCTCTGAATTCCTTCAAAAGCTCCACGGATTTGGACTGCCTCAATGATTGTTCATCTCTTGACGGTTCAATTTCTTCTCCTTTGACTGCATTCCATGGTACAAAGCTGCACTCCTGCTGCTAATTATCAGCAAAATTTCAGCTCTTTTGCCATCCACTAGCTTCACCATGGAGGCACTCCATTTAGGTTTCTCTATCCATGTCCTCTCCCCCCACAAGACTTCTCCTGAACCCTAAGTGCCTCTGGAATCGAACCAGCAACCTTCTATCATCTTCTCCCCGTGATTTCATGGAGTCTTAACTGCCTGAAGCTTGTGATCAGCAGTATCTTTTGGATATTTGGATGGCATGGTAGCACCATGGTTAGCACTGCTGCTTCACAGCTCCAGGAACCTGGGTTCAATTCCCGGCTTGGATCACTGTCAGTGTGAAGCTTGCACATTCTCTTCATGTCTGCATGGATTTCCTCTGGGTGCTCCAGTTTCCTCCCACAGTCCAAAGATGTGTGGGTTAGATTGATCGGCCATGTTAAAATTGCCCTTCAGTGTCTCGAGATGCTCGAGTGTCTCGGGATTAGAGGGTAAGTGTGTAGGGATATGGGGATAGGGTCTGGGTGGCTTTGTGCTTGCTGCTAAATAGCCTCTTTCTGCAGTGTAGGATTTTTATGATTCTATGATTTCTATGATTTTCCTCTTCTTCTTTTTCAAAACTCTCACACTGCCAGTTATATTGAAACTAGAGAACATTCTTAAATTCCAATCATCTCCATGACAGCAAAACGTGGTCCCCAATGGGTGGCAAGGAGCTGGTATGTCTGGATAACTTAAGTCCAGAGTTCGGAGTTTTCGACCAATCCCACGCCTCAGAGTCTGGATACAATGTGTGTCAGCGAACTCGAGGTGCCCAGACCTCAAACTGAGATTGTGAAAGCTTAGCAGCCAATACTCAAATTTGGCTGGGAATTCATCCCCAGCAGCCACAAAGCCATAGTTTCCCTTCAGTGCAGGAAGAAGCTATTCAGCCCATTCAGTCTGAACTAATTCCGAAAGAGCATCTTACTCAGATCCAAACCCCTTTCTTACACACCTCAGCATTTACCATGACTAATTCACCTAATCTATGCACTTTTGGACACTAACAAGCAATTTAGTATGGTCAAGCCACCATCAGGAGGCCAATTACACAGATACTTCTTCTCCAGCTCCATTTACTTGAATCAGCTAGGATGTAGGATACACCATGCAGCAAGATTTCCAAGGACTGAAGTTGGGTCCCGATTGAGAAAACCTTCTCAAAAATTGACAGGATTCTCTTCTCCATTTCATCCATTCTCTTTAGGATATTTCACAGTTTATCAATACAAGCAATAAAAATGTGTTGGCGATCCGAGACCAAAAATTAGGCCAATTGTAATGATTTCGTATTAAACATTTGTCAAAGTAGATTTTAAAAATTATAATTAAACGTAAGACCACCTTGACATAATAAACAGTACTTTTTAAACATTTCTGAACAGATCTTTGCTTAAGTAAACTGCCTTTAAATGGCAACAGTCCTTACAGATATTTTAATCTTTAAAATTCCAGTAACTTTAGCACACAATGTCCTGCAGTTTTCAGACATTCTCTGAGAGTTACAGAAAATCAGATTTCCAATTCAGGACTCATTCACACCATGGGTGACATTTAAAGGACCAGTTAGTCACAAGATGCAAACCCCATTATGAATTATGACTGAAAAATCTTGTGAAGACCATAATAGGATTTGTGTCAGTGAGATCTTGGCTTGGTATTCTCCCCACCAATGGTATGAACCTGATTTGCATAAATTGAAATTAATTTAAATGTCATTATGCAGCTTTATGCTGCATCATCTAGCCACATGGAATATTTTCCCTGCCCGGCTGCATAACTTCATACCAGTGCAATTCACTACTGATTTTCAGAAATGTAAACCATTGAGATGGCCACAACAGTGGTGTACAGGTGCGGCACGTGCCCCCAAATACATTGGTGATACAAGAGAGAGGTGGGTCACCCCAAAGCTTATTTTGGAGAAAGGGTGTCCCTCCATGGCCTTGGTGAGCTGGGAGAGAGTGACACCCTTTACGAACGGTACCCAATAGGCCCCAAACCACCATGCTTCCCAATTCCTTTTGACAGATTTTCAGAAGATCTGGTCTGAGAACTTGACTGATGTCTCTGGACAGAAATGTGCTAGTTTTCAGTCAGAATCACTTTGCCATTTCTTGGGAGAAACACTATCTCATATCTGCTTTGAGATCTTACCAACCACCACCACCACTATTCTCTCAAATCTGTTTTTCCCTTTGATCTTATCTTCTATTGTTCCCTACAATCGTTTGAAGTTCCCTTTCCCAAAAATGATTAACTCTTTCATATGGTTATCATATATAAAAAATTAAATTACCTTATGGTTCCTCATCTATTCACAATTTTCAAACTGTATGTTCCCTTTTGAAATACAACCACTAACTTCAAACCATTTTCCCTATGCTTATATAAATTCTCATTCAAGTTCTTCTGGCACCCTTAGTTCATCAACATATCAAACCACTTGCCTTTGCACCCTTCTTATTATGTTTGATTTTTGCAGGATTTCTGTCTCTAATCCCATTAAACCACTTATATCTTCATAAACTTGTTTTCTAACACATATAAAATGATATGATGTCCCAAAAACAAGAAATATTAATACCCCTTTTTCATGACAATGTTTAATGGTTGTCCAGCTCTGACAAAAGATCAGTAAGCTGGAATATTAACTTTGTAATGTTGGTCGAGTCGCAAGATTATGTACCACCAGTGTACCTGGTGGATGGTGTTCTCACATGAGATGACGGCATCTGTGTCAATGACTGCACAATTTCAAACAGACCATTCTCTGCAGCAAACTATCCAGCCTTCAGGAGAATAGTGATCACGACGCCACACAATCCTGCTACAGCAATCTCTTCAAAATATGTACCGGATCATCTCACATGTGAACACCATCCACCACGTACACTACTCTTGCAACTTTGCCAACGTCTACCTGATACGCTGCAGGAAAGGATGTCTCAAGGCATCGTACACTGGTGAAACCATGCAGACATTATGACAACGGATGAATGGACACCGCTCAATAATCAGCAGAGAGAAACGTTCCATTTCTGTCAGGGAGCACTTCATCAGTCAAAGGCATTCAGCCTCTGATCTTTGGGTAAACATTCTCCAAAGAGGCCTTCAAGATACATGACAATGCAGAATCGCTGAGCAGAAACTAATAGCCGATTTCCACACACATGAGGACGGCCTCAACTGGGATCTTGAGTTCATGTTACACAATCTATAACCCCCTTGCCTTGCAAAATCTCACTAACTGTCCTGGTTTGAGACAATTCACACCTCTTTAACAATGTACTTAACCTTCATTTGCATTGTTTGCACCTATAAAGACTTGATTATTTGTTAAGACTTGCATTCCAACTATTATCTTGTAAACTGAGTCTCTGTCTATATGTGCCTTGTTTGTAAATCCAATCCTCCACTCACCTGATGAAGGAGCAGTGCTCCAAAAGTTCATGCTACTCAACAAATCTGTTGGACTTTAACCCGGTGTTGAGAGACTTCTTATTGTGCCTACCCCAGTCCAACACCGGCATCACCACAACAAGGTTATAATTGTATCGTCAAAGACATGAAAGCATAGTAAGGATATCAGCTTTCTCAAAACATCAATTAAAATCCCATCTGTTTCTATTCATATAATACACAAAAACTGGTTTGAAAGTGGGATGGGAAGAAGAGAAAAATAAAAGACAGGGTCATTAGTAAAAAATACCAATTTACTCTACTTTGTAAGATTGATGTATCACACTGAGAATTGCCACTTAACTCAATAATGTCTTGAATCCTGGGACGTAACCTGAGAAAATTTTGTGCTGTTAGTGTATTCCAGAGCCGTGTCAGAAAGCGTCATTCTAGTGTCAAATAATTCAATTGCTACTTTGATGGCTGTATGAATGTTAAAATTTGTTTCTGTAAATTGAGTTGGGGGAAGATCAGTGGGAATTCTTTCTTCTGGTTACTGTTCAGTATCCTTGCTGGAAAGGACATCTCCCAATCAGCTGAACTGTATAAATCATGCTTCTACACCATTAAAAAGGTGCAAGCTTAGACATAATCACATCTGAGTTATTCTGGTGAAGTCTTTATGTACAAGTACATTTAAATCAATTTTACAATATCACTTACTGAATTGTCATAAAATTATCTTCATCAACAACTGATCCAATATAAAATTAAAATTGACTTGATTACTGCTGTCATTAATCAATGCAATCAGGTGGATTTCCCAAAATTTTACCATATACGTTGAGGTCCTGTGTCAGCACAGAGTTCAGATTAGACACGAGACATTTTTATTTGCATGAGCAACAGGTGATTATTGCCTGTTTGTAAAATAGCTCCTTTTCTTCAAGAGTTTTTTCCTTTAGCGTAACATAGCAAGAAATATGTACACACCAATTTAAAAGTTTCCTTTAAATAAGCCCCATAATGAACTTTCTGCATAGAACCACAGAAAATTACAGCTCAGAAACAGACTCTTTGGCCCTTCTTGTCTGTGCCAAATGACTTTTCGCCTAGTCCCACTGACCTGCACTTGAACCATATCTCTCCATACCCCTCTCATCCATGAACCCATCCAAGTTTTTCTTAAATGTTAAAAGTGACCCTGCATTTACCATTTTATCCGGTAGTTCATTCCACACTCCCATCACTCTCTGCGTGAAGAAACACCCCCCTAATATTCCCTTCAAACTTTTTTCCTTTTACTTTTAACCCATGTCCTCTGGTTCTTTTCTCCCCTAACCTCAGTGGAAAAAGCCTGCTTGCATTTGCTCTATCTATACCCATCAAAATGTTATACACCTTTATGAAATCTCCCCTCATTCTTTTATGCTCCTGGGAATAAAGTCCTAAGCTATTCAATCTCTGTAATGCAGCTTCTCAAGTCCTGGCAACATGCTTGTGAACCTTCTCTGCACTTTTTCAACCTTATTTACATCCTTCTTGTAACTAGGTGACCAAAACTGCACAAATATTCTAACTTCGGTCTCACCAATGCCTCATATAACCTTGTAAGAAACTAGCAACACCAATTTTAAATCCAATCGATTTATTTGATAGTAAATCGGTTAGATTTAAAATTGGCGTTACTAGATTCTTACTGAGTTCTTACTACTCCAGTCCAACGCCGGCATCTCTACATCATGACTTATATAACCTTATCATAACATCCCGACTTTCATACTCGATACTCCAATTTGTAAAGGCCAATGTACCAAAAGCGCTCTCTACGATGCTATCCACCTGTGACATCACCTTTAGGGAATTCTGTATCTATATTCTCAGATTTCTTTGTTCAGCTGCACTTTTCAGAGTCCTACCATTTAGCCTGTATGTTCTACTTTGGTTTGTCCTTCCGAAGTACATTTGTCTGCGTTCAATTCCATTTGCCATTTTTCAGTCCATTTTTCTAGTTGGTCCAAGCCCCTCTGCAAGCTTTGAAAACCTTCCTCACTGTCCACCACACCTCCAATCTTTGTATCATCAGCAAATTTGCTGATCCAATTTACCACATTATCATCCAGATCATTGACACAGATGACAAACAACAATGGACCCCTCACCGATCCCTGCGGCACTCCACTAGTCACAGGCCTCCACTCAGAGAAGCAATCCTTCACAACCACTCTCTGGCTTCTTCCATTGAGCAAGTGTCCAATCCAATTTACAACCTCCTCATCTATACCTAGCAAATGAACCTTCTAACTAACCTCCCATGAGAGACCTTGTCAAAGGCCTTGCTGAAATCCAGGTAGACAACATCCACCGCCTTCCCTTCATCCACTTTCCTGGTAACCTCCTCAAAAAACTCTAATAGATTGATCAAACATGATCTACCACACATAAAGCCACGTTGACTCTCCCTATTAAGTCCCTGTCTATCCAAATATTTGTAGATCTTATCCCTTATCGCACCTTCCAATAACTTGCCAACCACCGACGTCAAACTTATTGGCCTGTAATTTCCCAGATTTCTTTTAGAACCTTTTTAAGCAACTGAACAACATGAGCCACCCTCCAATCATCCAGCACCTCCTCTGTGAATATTGACATTTTAAATATGTCTGCCAGGGCTCCTGCAAGTTCAACACTAGCCTCCCTCAAGGTCCATGCGAATACCCTGTCCAGTCCTGGGATTTATCCACTCTGATTTGCCTCAAGACAGCCAGCATCTCCTCCTCTTTAATCTGTAAAGGTTCCATGACCTCCCTGCCTGTTTGCCCAATTTCCGTAGACTCCATGCCCATTTCTTCAGTAAATATGGATGCAAAAAACCCATTTAGTATCTCCCCCATCTCTTTTGGTTCCATACACAGTCTATTAGTCTGGTCTTCAAGAGGACTAATTTTATCCCTCACTATCCTTTTGCTCCTAACATACCTACAAAAGCTCTTTGGATTTTCCTTCATTCTGTTTGCCAAAGCAACCTCATGCTTTCTTTTAGCCCTCCTGATTTCCTTCTTAAGTAGCTTCTTGCATTTTTTATACTCCTCGAGCATCTAATCTATTCCTTGCTGCCTGTGCACTTCATACAACTCTTTCTTCCTCTCAATCAGTGTTACAATCTCCCTCAAGAACCATGGTTCCTTATCCCTATTTATTTTGCCTTTAATCCTGACAGGAACATGCAAACTCTGCACTCTCAAAATTTTTCCTTTGAAGGCCTTCCACTTTCCATTTACATCCTTAGCAGAGAACAGCCTGTGCCAATCCACACTTCCCAGATCCCTTCTCATTTTATCAAATTTGCAAGTTTATTGAATCTTTGTAACATCTCTCAATTTATGTTGAAGTAGAAATTTCTTAATAGAGCCATGTCAGGAGCAAAAATAAATTTTAAGCCTTATGCCAAACAGTGCTATTAAACACTATAGTAATAAATATGAAGATTCTTCCATCAAAATTCTGCTGTGGTAAAGGTAACAAGACTATCAATATTTGCAGACATTATTCTGGTGAATTAACAACAGCTTCCAGAGGCCAGGCATGTGCAGAGCAACACAGATATCCAAAAATTTTTGTCAGGGAGCCTAAGGTCCTCCAGTTACGGAGATTGCCACAGACTGCAATCTCACTTGCAAGTACGATTTGACAAGAACCTCTACTTCTAAGCTGGCAGTTTCATGGTAAAAATCTTTAAAAATTTCACCATGTTGAATGAGGTGTAAATTGAATTATGTATATAACAAAATTACTGCTATGTTCACTTCTTGGCTGAAGAGCAAATTTTAAAAATTTGTGAAATTATCAAATTTCTGTAAAATAATTTTCAAAGTCCACAGTCTTTTAAAAATTTTATTTAAAAAATTGTTTATTTCAGTTACATCTTAAACCAATCAAAATAAGTTACTTCACTATCTAAATATTAATTCAAATTAAATTAAGTGCTTTGACTTTCACAGTTGCAGTGTTTGAATATGTCAATGTAATTGGCTCCTTCCGTACTTACTGATATCACTGCTGTTGGATGCTAAGGCATCCCTTCGATTTGATTCTAGATTTAAACTGCTGCCGAGAGCAGGGAAAAGCATATCACAAAATCACTTGATCTTTGTTGTCATCTTCTCTTGAGTTCAGAGAGCGCCTTTGCTTTGCTATGCTATCGACACAAAATCCAAAACATTATTAACACGGCATTATTACTTTAATTTAGGTCAGGTAGGTGAATGTCAGAGCAGAGTTTGGATCATCAGTTCTTAAACTGTTCAACCAAATTTTTAAAGCTGAATGCAAAACCTACTCCCTTTGTTTAATATCAGACATAATTGTAGATTTGCTGATTGTTCACCGTGCACTGCAGGCAATTATTTTTATAGACGTGAAACTGATTGAAGAAATACATTTATGAGGAACACATAATTCAGCAAGTTTACATTGACAAATAGAGGTCAGATTAAAAGCAGTACAGGCTTTACTCCATTCACACATTGCCAGTACAAGTGTGATTTTGAATGGGCAAAAAGCAACACATTTGCAAATGCTGGAAACCAAACAAAAACTGAACATGCTGGAAACACTCAACAGGTGCTGATTTTAGATAGTGACTGACCATCTTATAAAACCATTTAGATTGGATTAAAACAAGCAAGGACATGTCCAGCAATATAAAAAAAGTCATCTTCTTTCTTTGTTTACAAGACTGTCACAGTGACAAGCAACTGAATTAAAATACCCTGTTTATATTAACTACATATTAAGTAAAATCCACTAAAGTAATCAGCTATTCCAAGATTTGCTTGCAGTGTTTACATTGCTAACCAAAATTAATCCAAACCAGATGTTAGTACCCCAGCTCTGGTTTCAAGACCATTCAGGCAGATTTCATGGGATTTGTAACCAATATAAACAGCGCAGCTTCATTAACACCATTTTTTTCACTCCCAAGTCCATGGGCCTGAATTACAATTTGTCAGCTAGACAGTGCACATATTTTAATAGAGGGCAATCTCTTAAATTTAAGGATGGGTAACATGAAGATACTCTAATATATTATGTATAGGCCATGATTTTGCCAATCCCATTTTAACTCCTTCCACCTTTGGGAAAACTGGAGTGTTTCTCGCTGCCGTTAACAACACCTATCAGGTGGGATCTATCCATCCGATTGATGCAAATTTATGCATCATGGAACGGACGCTGGCTAGCCTGGCTTTTCAGAGATCGGTAAGCCTTTTTATAGTGCACCCCAATCTCAACATCCAAAGGCAGGCTCGCCTTTCCTCCCACAATGAAAAAGGTGACCTCTGCTGCTGACTGGGGAGAACAGCAATCCCTCTGCAGAGAAGGGAACCCTCCTCACCAATACCGAGAAAATGGGCCATAACCTCCACACCAAGCAGGAATAATCGTGACCTGACCACCATGCTATTCCCTCACTGCTCACCAGAAAAAGACTATGATTTTGGGTGTCCACAGAAGCTTTCCCAGACTTGTCGTAGTATCTTCCTTGGATTGTCAACCTTGCGCTGCCCCTGGCAGTGACACCTCGATCTGTTGTGTTGGACTCAGAGTGAGGACTTGTCTCCCTCAGATTCAAATGTGCCCAGTCCACATTTCTCAGGATTAACTACCTGCTCGCAGACACACGGGTGGGGATTAGCAGGAGAGTGTTGCAGCCCATTAATGCACTTAAATTGAGTTTAAACTGCATTCATCAGGTTCCTGCTTGACCAGGGCCAGCATTACAGCATGGGAGATTAACAACAGGTTTCACACCTGTTTTTGCCCGCTGCCTGATTCTCCGGGTCAACACGAATCCCAACATGTATTAGTGGGCACAGAATTTAGGGCAACTCGTAACCAATTTATGTAAGCAGTAGAAAGTGAATTAAAGGATGTGACAACCAATCTTCTTTTAATCCCATCAAATTAGTTGCAAGAATGGTGTATATAAAAGCTGTTAAGCCTGAAGGAAGAAAACTAAGAAAAAGATACACCTCTATATGGCACTTTAACATCTCTCAGGAATGTTGCATATGTATACAATGTAATGATTTTTATGTGAAACTATGTACCCTCAAGAGCGTTGAGTATTTTTTTGATTGAACACTTAAGTTACCAATGCTCTTCTCAAAACTTGGTGTGCACTTGACCATAGTAAGCCTGATGTTAGAACTTAAAGACATAAAATTGGAGAGTATAGCTAACTGCGAAGAGAATGATAAGCATGCTCAGAAAGATATTGGAGGTTAGTAGATTGACCAAAGAAACATTGGTGAGCTTTTGTGATCAAAAAGGATACATTTGTGGAGGAAAGAGGACAATAAACATACATTGAATGACAAAGCTTGAAAAGGAACAAAAACCTGGAATTAACTGTACAATTCTTTAAAAAATTAGAGAACAAAATTTAACAAAGTTAAAAATATAAGTTCCTAGGTTTCAGAAACAGGAGCAGACAGTACAAAAGCAAAGCAGTCACAATTAATCTATAAAAAACATTTGACAGGTTGCAGTTAGAATACTGTGTTCAGTTTTGGATTTGCTATTTTAGAAATAATGTCAAGTCCACGGAGACAGCACAGAAAAGAGTCACTAAGATGATACAAGAGAACCTTGAGTTAGAAAGACAGAATTTGCATTGGAACAAAACATAAGAGGTGACCTAACACAATGTATTTCACTAATTGGTGAGTTTGTAATTGGAGAGCAAATATTTAAGATTGGTCAATCTTTGCTGACTGCAAAAGAAGGAAAAGAAAGTGCAGTTATTACCAAAAAAATGCTGAGTATTATATGGCCATGAAACATGACTAAAAAGTGAATCCATAAGAGCTCTTAAAAAGAAAGCAGATAACATCAGGATGTTGATGGAGGAAAGCCCTAAATTACACTTGGGCATACTGAACTTTTAAATAAGACTTGTGGTTTTAAAAGAATCATAGAATCCCTACAGTGCAGAAGGAGGCTATTTGACCAATTGAGTCTGTACCAACTCTGACGAGTACTTTTCTCAGGTCCTTTCTGTTACCCTATCCCTGTAGGCCCACAAAGTTACCATGGTTAATTTAACCCATCTTGGGACATAAAAGGGCAATCTAGCATGGCCAATCAACCAAACCTGCACAACTCTGGACTGTGAGAGGAAACCGAAGCATCTAGAGGAAACCCACGCAGACATGGGGGGCATGCAAACTTCACACAGACAGTCACCCGAGGACAGAATCAAACCCAAAATTAGATATACAAACCAAAGATGGCTGAGTAAATTCAATCACTGATTGAATTGCCCATGGATGCTACTAAGAGCAAACCAATGGAATCAGATCCTGTTTCCAGACAGGGACACATTAAAATCACAAAAGCCATATGGAAGCTAACTACCATCTCCAGTAGAGATGATGGGAACTAATCATCATCTCAGCACGAATGATCCTATGTGCAATGTGCCAGACCAGTTTGTGGATTTTTGCCTTCCAGGAATATACAAAGACTGGGATAAAAGCTGGCTGCAAAACTTTGTTAGTGTTGGTTAGTGCTGGGTGTATCAACGTGTGGGATACAAGAGGGAAAGCAGAAGCAGACCGCTGAAACAAGCCAAATCTGCAAAGAAACAGGTAAAAAGCAAAGGCAGCCTCTTATCTAAGCTACAGAACACTAGACTCACAAAACTAATGATTTGCCTGCTGAAGTCGTCGCTACTGGAATCACTAATACCAATGGCCACTATCTACCAATCACAAACAAGTCAAAGACTGCTTCGTATTTTTTTAAACTTAGTTACTTTTGGACTAGTCCTCAATTGCATGAAGGCATGTACTTTATCATTTTTCTCGCTCTTTAACTCAAGGAAGTTTGATTCAATTGGCCTTTTTTTTAGGCTGTGAAACTGTATCCACAATATAAAGGATCTTTCTTAAATTAATCTTGTTACGATCAATCAAGGGGATTGAATAAAGGGAGAAAAGCAAATTACTGCAATGCTGTAATCCGAAACCAAAACAGAAATTGCTGGAAAATCTCAACAAAGCTGATCAAAAATGGCTGACCAAACAGCTTTGACAAAGGGTCATCTAAACTCGAAATGTCAGCTCTTTTCTCTCCTTACAGATGCTGCCAGACTTGCTGAGGTTTTTCAGCATTTTCACTTGGTTGAATAAAGGAAGCCAGTTCACCTCTCCTTACCCAGGGGCATAACAATTTGAGGTATCTCATCTGGAATTTACAAAATGGGAGAATCTCATTTGGGGACTAGTCATAACATTAAATGCATCAAAAGAATAAAAAGTAAAGTATCGGGAGAAAAGGCAAATGCATGTACTATGGAAGTTTTTCCAGAAGGTAGCACAAAACATAACGGGATATTGCTGTAAAACGATATCAGTTCATTTGAGAGTGAAATTTTGTCAGAAATTAGGAACAACTCTATGATCATTTTCAAATAATGATATTAAATATTTATTAATACGTTAACCAGTAAAACAAGCAAACAGGGGCTCAGTCAAATGTTTCATCTGAAGGGTAGCATCTCCATAGTACATAGTCCTAGATGTGCGTATCTGTCTTAGGCAATAAGTACCAACTGACACAAAGTGACATAATTCTTGGGCTGAATTGTTCCAAAAGCAGTAGTTCTGTCATTAGAACACATGGCAAATGAAACCATGGCTCAGCAAATATTCTAATTTACGGCATGTCTTTAGTGTTTGCAAGTAATATGAAATGCGCTGTCTACAGGAAATAATGAAGAAAAATCATTTGAGGTTTACCCACCTCAAACTTAACTCAGTTTGAATTCTATCCAAATATAAGGAAAGATTAAATTGCAAAAAGCCCCCCTTCACTTATCTTTCTAATTTAGCACTGATTTTATTTTACTGACACTGATTATTCAAATTGCCTGATACTACCTCTGCAGCCACCATAACTAGAAAGGCTCATATAATATTTACAAGTCCAAAGGTTACAGGAGGTACAAAGGAACAAATATTTTCAGCACAGGAAATCAGGGACATTTTATACTCCTGTGTGCGTTGTCAGCAAACATAAAACATTGTTTTTCTACCCACAGGCAACTTTTGTCATTCTAAACCCAAATAGTTGGAGTTCAAATTGAGTGAACAATTTGAGGTAGCTGTAGTCACCTGAATTGAAGTTTACTCCTTCATAAACCTCTTCACCCCCCACATCTCACTCTCATTGCTAACTACACTGAAGTGCACCCATTCTTTACAGCACTGAAAGTAGACAATGATTCAGTCTAATTGTTTATTTATTGTTTGTGATTCATAATCCAAGCCCCAAATATATGGTCAATACATCCTCTAGAATTTTAAGCTATTGTTAGAAAATACACACTTGATACTCCCCCCAGTTAAATCCTGCATAAAAGAATTATGACTTGTCAATAAAGAAAGCATTAAAACCAACTTGCTGTTTATCCTGTCACATTTGCTTTTCACTAAACATATTCACTGGTAATAAGTCTATAAGGTGAGTCACATCAACTCTTTCTGTCATTATGCTCACAATTAAAATGTCGGACTTTCTAATATGCAGATTACATACCTGGTAAGAAAAAATGGTAAATAATAACAGCTTAAAAAAAATAGTTCTGATGCAAAAAGTAGATTTGGCTACATATTAAAAAATGCTACATTATTTTGGATCCTTATTTAGAATTTTTTAAGATCTTTAAATCATCATAATTATCAACTGAGATGATATTTTACAGCAAATAAGTTCTGTAATCCATTTTAAACTAGTTAATGGGAAATATCACATTTATGCATTTTAAGGCTGACGCAAAATCCTTTGCTGTAGCATACTTGGGAGTCAAGGAGTTGCTCAGATTCAAGTCACTGAAGCAGGAATACAAAACTTCCTGTTGTCTCATTTTGCTTTGACTTTACATTTAAATGTAGTACAACCTATTTTAGATTACTTAGACTTACTTAATAGAACAAAGAACATAACAGTGCAGTACAGGCCCTTCGGCCCTCGATACACCGACCAGTGGAACAAATCTTATGGCTCTCTAACCTAAACTATTCCAATGCTATCCATATGCCTATCCACTGACCATTCGAATGCCCTTAAACTTGGCGAGTCCACAACTACTGCAGGCAGGGCATTCCACGCCCTTACTACCCACTGAGTAAAGAGCCCACCCTCTAACATTCGTCTTATAACTACCCCCCCCCCCCTTAATTTAAAGCTATGTCCCCTTGTGTTCCATCCGAGGAAAAAGGCTCTCACTGTCCACCTTATCTAACCCTCTGATCATCTTATATACCTCAATTTGGTCACCTCTTAGCCTTCTTCTCTCTAATGAAAATAACCTCAAGTCCCTTAGCCTTTCCTCATAAGACCTACCCACCATACCAGGCAACATCCTGGTAAACCTCCTCTGCACCCTTTCCAATGCCTGCACATCTTTCTTATAAATGTGGCAACCAAATCTGTACACAATATTCCAAGTGCGGCCGCACCAGAGTTTTGTACAGTTGCAACACGGTGTCTCGGTTCCAAAATTCAATCCCTCTACCAATAAAAGCTAACACACTGTACGCCTTCTTAACAATCTTATCAACTTGAGTACCAACTTTCAGGGATCTACGCACATGTACACCGAGATCTCTCTGCTCATTTACACTACTATGTGTCCTACCATTAGCCCTATATTCTGTACATATTATTCTTACCAAAGTGTATCACCTTACACTTTTCCGCATTGAACTCCATTTGCCACCTCTCGGCCCAGCTCTGCAGCTTATCTATGTCCCTCTGCAAACTGTAACATCCATCCTCACTGTCTACAACTTTGGTGTCATCAGCAAATTTACTGACCCATCCCTCTACACCCTCATCCAGATCATTTATAAAAACAACAAATAGCAGTGGCCCCAAAACAGATCCCTGAGTTACACCACTTGTAACTGAACTCCAGGCTGAACATATCCCATCAACCGCCACCCTCTGTCTTCTATGAACTAGCCAATTCCTAATCCAAATTGCTAAATCACCCTCAATCTCATGCATCTGCATTTTCTGCAGCAGTCCTCCATGGGAAACCTTATCAAACGCTTTGCTAAAATCCATATACACCACATCAACTGCCTTACCCTTATCCACCTCTGTGGTCACTTTTTCAAAAAACTCAATAAAGGTTTGTGAGGCATGACCTTCCCTTCACAAAACCATGTTGACTATCCCTAATCAATTCATTTCTCTCTAGATGACTATAAATCCTATCCCTTATAATTCTTTCCAAAGCTTTCCCCACAACAAAAGTAAGGCTCACTGGTCTATAATTCCCAGGATGGTCTCTACTTCCCTTCTTAAACAAGAGCACAACATTTGCCATCCTTCAGTCTTCCGGCACCATACGTGTAGCCAACGACGACATGAAGATCAAAGCCAAAGGCTCTGCAATCTTGTCTCTAGCCTCCCAGAGAATCCTGGAATAAATCCCATCTGGGCCAGGGGACTTATCTATTTTCACACTCTCAAGAATAGCTAACACTTCCTCCTTATGTAGCTCTATCCCATCTAGTCTAGAACCCTGTATCCCAGTACTCTCCTCAACTACGTTGACATTTTCCTGCGTGAAGACTGACGAAAAATACTCATTCAGTGCCTCTCCAATCTCTTCAGGCTCCATGCACAACTTCCCACTGTCTCTGATTGGCCCTAATCTTGCCCGAACGAATCTTTTATTCTTAACGTATCTATAGAAAGCTTTAGGGTTCTCCTTGATCCTATCTGCTAAAGTCTTCTAATGTCCTCTTCTAGCTCTTCTTAACTCATTCTTTAGCTCCCTCCTGGCTAATTTATAAGTCTCCAGTGCCCTAACCGAGCCTTTACGTCTCATCTTTACATAAGCCTTCTTCTTCCTCTTCATCAGAGAGCCAACTTCCTTAGTACACCACGGTTCCCTCGTTCTACCACTTCCTCCTTGCCTGACAGGTACATATTTATCAAGGACTCGCAGTAGCTGTTCCTTGAATAAGTTCCACATTTCAGATGTTCCCAACCCCTGCAGTTTCCTACTCCAACCTATGTATCCTAAATCTTGCCTAATAGCCTCATAATTACCTTTCCCCTAGCTATAACTTTTTCCCTTCAGTATATGCCTATCCTTTTCCATCACTAAGGTAAATGTAACCAAATTTGGTCACTATCACCAAAGTGCTCACCTATCTCCAAGTCTAACACCTGGTCTGGTTCATTGCCCAGTACCAAATCCAATGTAGCCTCACCTCTTGTTGGCCTATCTACATACTGAGTCATAAAACCCTCCTGCACACATGGTACAAAAACTGACCCCTCTAACGTGCTTGAACTATAGCTTTTCCAATCAATATTTGCAAAGTTAAAAGTCCTCCATAACAACTACTCTGTTATTTTCACTTCTGTCCATAATCATTAAGGGTTCACTGTGTCAAATGACATAACGCAGAGAAAGCACACATGCTTATGTTTGTTTCTGTAGATCACTTTTATCCTGGAAACAGGTCACTAGTCATAATCAGATGCCAAAGCTTGAGGGATGCTACTCTGCAGCAAGCAAAGCAGACTCTGTCGCTCTTACTATCTGATGTAGAGATGCCGGCGTTGGACTGGGGTAAACTCAGTAAAGTTTTACAACACCAATTTTAAATCCAACCAATTTATTTGATAGTAAATCCACGAGCTTTCGACGATATGCGCCTTCGTCAGGCATTTGCATAGCGTCTTCGTCAGGCGCATAGCGTCGAAAGCTCGCGGATTTACTATCAAATAAATTGGTTGGATTTAAAATTGGTGTTGTAAAACTTTACTGCTCTTACTATCTGCCATAGGAATGCTGGAAGGATTTACAGTTGATTATCAACATTAGGAATGCATCTTCCATGGCCATCAAGTCCTGGGCTGGAATGCTCCAAAACAAATTCAAAGTGTTGAATTTACATGAAAACAGGAGCAATTCATGCTGTCTTTTTAAAAGTGGGTATTCAGAGAAGAATCTCCCATCCTCTGTGCCTCCCAATCGCTGGCCAGCCTGATGATCCCCACAACGCTGTCCTTCCGACTCCCATGGCCTGATCGCTGGCCCCCAGCTGCTCCGGGCCCAGTCCCAAATCACCCCCCCAACCCCACCATGATCTTTCTCCAGTGGAGTCAGGCTGCTAGTTTCCCGAAAGTGGGAAGCTATTCTGAACCCTGCTGGAGTGAAATACTCGGTGGGGGGAACAGAGGAGGAGGGTGCGACGTGTGAGGTTAGCAGGCTCAGAGACTTCAGTCCTGGGTCCCTTAATTGTATGTATGAGATATTTAAATCAATATTTAAATAATTTCTGCACCTTCCCATCATTTTCCAGTGCGGAGCAGACACCAACAGAAATCCAGTGCTGGAAGACACTATTGCAGCAGGAATCCCGCACATCACTCGTCACAAGATTCTCCCGGCACACTCTGCTAAAAAATTAAGGATGGGAGAGTTGCAGCCCTCAAGTTAAACCTGGAGCTTTTAGCTCAAAGACAGAGATACTACTACTGCATTACAAGTCCTCCAAATGAAAAATAACACTTGCATATAATAAAGCTGTGAAACTCCAGGCTTCTAATAGGAAGCTAAAACATTTTCCAGTTCTCAAAAACAGAATAAAACAAGATTAAATGGCAGAATGATTTAAAAAAAACATGAAATAGAGCACAAGTTGCAAGTCAGTGCTTACACCCCACTATCAAAAACGTCCTTTTAATGATACAGCTGCTGAGATGCCTCTTGATTCTTCCACCCCAATGCAAACATGATTTCAGATGTAACTAACCTCCTGTTCAAGGAAACATGAACTTTACTGCCTTTTAGTCTTTCAGCAGAGTTATTTGTGAAAATAGTGGAGGTTTTTGAAGTGAAGGTTTGAAGTTGGTAATGTCACCAGTGCAGACATTGTTCAAGGTACACTTTGTCTACACTGAATTGAAAGCAAACAACATCCTATGTAACAATGATGAAGGTAAAATAAGCTTTCTCGTCCTCTTGTCCTATTTCCACCTCTGTATTACCCAACCTTGCCCCTGCCTTAATCATAATTTTGTTAACCCCAATCTTTACCATTCCAATCCACAATTGACATTCTACTCTAATTCCAGTCCATCCAAAACTATTGCCATGGTCCAATTTTCACTCCCCATTTGCTTATCACGCATGTGCTCACTGACCTGCACTAGCTCTGAGTCAAATCAACACCTTGATTTTAAAATCTTCATCCTTTTTTTCAAATCCTTCCATAGCCTCGCTCCTCACTTTGTGATCTCCTCTACCTTTGCAAAATTTCAAGGTATCTGTGCTCATCTAATTCTGGTCTTAAGTATTCCTGATTTTGATTTACATCACTGGCGGCTGTACCTTCAATTGTCTAGGGCCCAAAGCTCTGGATACTAAGCACCCCCATCAAATTTCTCAAACCTGCTTTCCTTCTTTAGGATACTCTTTAAAATCTATCACATTGAATAAGCTTTTGATTAGCTGCCCTAATATTGCTTCTGTGGCTCACATTGAGCAGAATTTTCAGACTTTTTGCACAGTGGTATTTTCTTGTCCCACTGCATTGAACGGAAATTTGGCTGAGCGCCAAATTCTCTGTCCTCCCTGCAATGGCAACATGGCCTGAATGGCCAACAAGATTTCACCCATTGTATTTTATGATGTCTATGTTCAGCAACATGGGACATTTTATGATGCTAAAGACGCTACATAAACGTAAGTTATTGTTGACTGTTTTGTCAATGTGATCCAGTAGTATCAGTGCATCATAAATTTTTATACTCCAAATTATTATGGTTTAAATCAGGGATGTCCAAACTGAGATCTGTGGCACCCTTGCAGAGATTGTGCTCATTTTGGCCGCAAGTCCCAAAAGGAGCAATAGCCAGGGGAGTTCACAAAGAACCAAGGGTGACAGTTGATGAAAGGGTGAGGAGTAGGAACTGAGACAGAGTGGGGCAGGGGCCGATCAATGTGGATGAGGGAATGTTCCTATCAAAAATAAAAAAGGTAAGTAGTAGTTGAAAAACAGAAATATTTATTATAAAAGTAAACCAATACAATAAGATATAGAATCATCTTTTAATTTTTTGTATGTTTGTTCTTATTGCATAATAATCCAAAGATTGTGAATGTAGCCCAATCCATCATACAAACCAGCCTCCCACCAACTGACTCTGTCTATGCTTTCCGTTGCCTCAGCAAAGCAGCCAACATAATTAAGGATCCAATGCACTCCGGACATACTCTCTTTCATCTTCTTCCATCAGAGAAAAGATACAAAAGTTTGAGGTGACGCATCAACTGACTCAAGAACAGCTCTTTCCTTGCTGCTATCAGACTTTTGAATGAACTTATCTTGCATTAAGTTGATCTTTTGCTACATTCTAGCTATGACTGTAACACTACATTCTGCAGTCTGATTTCTTCTCTATGAACGGTATGTTTCGTCTGTATAGTGCGCAAGAAACAATACTTTTCACTGTATACTAATACGTGACAATAATAAATAAAATCATTTTTTGTGGTAATTCTTCAATATGGTAGGAATGTTTTTCAGAGATTTCTTCAGTACTCTGAGGAGGGGGGAATTTTACTAGGGTTCTACAACTGTATATGTTTGGGAAACCCTGGTTTAAATTATCCAAGTAAAATCAGTATATCTGCTATAGATAACATTTTCTTAGAGATCGGCATACAATCTTGATAGAGTTTATTTACAGTGCAGAATGTTCCACAAAATAAGTACCTCCAAATGTGATATTAAGATTATGTTTTCCTTACCAAGTCAGCAGGTCATCTAGCAAGTATTTAACCCATGTGGTTTGGAGCTTCACAGCAGTTAACAACTGTTACTGCCAGTTGTATGAAAACTGCTGTTATTTGTACCAAGTGCGGCACTGCTTAAAATGAATTTCAGGTCTGGGAAAAAGTAAACTACCTATTGATGTTAGAGAATAGTGTAGGCAGCCTAATTAAAGATCCACCCAACTACCTAATTCTAGTTGAAGATAAATGCAAGCAAAAGGAAACAAGAAATAAGCAGATTTTATAATGAAGTTTTAAAAGTTTATTTATTAGTGTCTACAAATAGACCTACATTAATACTGCAATGAAATTACTGTGAAAATCCTCTAGTTGCCATACTCTGATGCCTGTTCAGGTACAGTGAGGAAGAACTTAGCATGGCCAATGCACCTTAGGGACATGGGGAGAATGTGCAGACTCCACAAAGACAGTGACCCAAGCTACGAATTGAACCCGCGTTCCTTGCACTGTGAGGTATCAGTGCTAACCACTGTGCTGCCACCATGCCATCCTAAAATGGTGGCACTGAGGAATTGCTTTGGCAGTATCCAGATAGTAGATTGTCTACTTACCCTGACAATGGGAAACATGTAAGATAAAATAAAATAAGACATTCAAATAAACTTTTAAAAGAGGTGTATTAACTTACGAGATCTTTCGTACATTTAATTATAGTAATAAAGTGCATTGATGTAACATCAAGTTGCAAACTGTATTAGCAACAATTGACACAAGCACACAAAACTACGATGTAAAGTTCTAGCAACTGCAAGATCAGATTATATACCTTGCAGTAATTTGAATAACAAACAAGAAAGGCCTTGCACAAAATGGAATTCAATACCGAAAAATAGTTGCTGTGTGTTACAGAACGATGACTAAATATTTACATTTTTATATGGTTAATTTGCAAAACTTGCAGTTGAAACTGAACACTTTTACTTTGCCCAATTTTCCACCCTTCTTCTGTTCCTCTCCTAAAGGCAACAATTTGCTTAGGTGGAGCTCTCTCTGTATTGGCAGTCCTCTGACACCTTGCCAAGTAGTAATTTATAACACAGGAGCCAACACTGAAGGTAGGTTATTCAAATGTCAGGGCTGCCCTGGTCAGGTCCTCGTGCACATCTTCTGTGCCAACAACAGTCATAGGATACGGATCAAAGATGATCTGTATCCTGGTTTTTCCGCTCCTAATCAAAGGATAATGATATCAATTGGGCCTTCTTTTTTATTTTCCTCCATTTTTGCTGTTACAAAGCCAATCCAACAGAGTGGACAGGGCAAAACCTTAATCCTTCCCCTTGCATGCTCTAAAACCAATACAAATGGAATCCAAATTCATGGCTCCAAAGAAATACATTCAAGATCCCCGCTTTGCACTTGATCTTAGCTAAGAAGTTGAAAAGCAATCTAATGATGCACTTCTCCCCATTGGGAAATTGAACCCTGATTTCCCTGCATAACAGGCGGGGATACTAACCACTATACTAATGAAAAAAAGACCATTGTACTAAGAGTAGGTCATTCAGCCCTTGATTCAGTTCTGTCATTCAATTGGATTATGTTTAATCTAGACCTTAACTCTACTTCCCAGCATCATTTTTACCCAAAATATCTTTCCCTAACAAAAATTTGTCACTGTTGGTTTTCAAATGTTCAGTGAAAATCCACCTTCAATATAGCTTTTCTCTTATGGCAATGGTGGGGAGAATACAAACTTCAGCACTCTCCATTGTATAAGGAAATGCTTTCTGACATTACAATTGAAAGGCCTACCTCTATTTTTGAGCCTGCACTGGGCTCTCTGACTAATCTAGATGAAGTAGCAGCGTGTGACCATTTTGGAGGCAGTCACGATAATACAGGTAAGTTATCATTATCATGGACAAAATAAAGATAGGACAGAAGCAAAAGTTCTAAATTAGGGAAAGACAAATTTTACAAAGCTGAAACATGATCTGGTGAAAGTGGACTGATTGCAGCTACTTAAAAGAAGTCAGTGACAGACCAGAAGGATACATTCAAAAAGTGAGATCCTATAGGCACAATGTAAACATATTCCCACAGAGAAAAAGGGTAGTATTGCCAAATCTAAAAATCATGCGAGGCCTGTAATTATTTAGCTATGCCTTGCATCACTTTTAAATAATGTTTGCAGACTCAAATCCTCTGGTATCTTGCGAATACTGAAAAATGATCCTCCTGGCACTTGGTATTTCCTTTCTCACTTCCCTCATACAGCATGGGATACAATCCATCTGGTGATTTATCTATCTTCAAGGATGTCAGTACTTATGCTCTTATTGTACTTACTGGATCTAATAAGATCCCGTCCAGAAACTCTGAGGTGTTTTATGAAGTTAGCCTAGACTATAATTTTACATTTGATTTTGGAATGGATGAACAAAGAACAAAGAATAACACAGCACAGGAAACAGGCCCTTCAGCCCTCTAAGCCTGTACCGCTCATTGGTTCAACTAGATCAACTACTGTGCAGTTACAGGGACCCGGGTTGGATCTCCGGCTTGGATCAATGTCTGTGGGAGTTTGCACATTCTCCCCATGCTTGCGTGGGTTTTCTCCAGGTACTCCAGTTTCCTCCTACATCCCAAAAACATGCTCTTTTGGCTGATTGTTGTCAATAAATTGTCCCTGAATTGGGTCTCCCTTAATCTGGTACACATATAATTTCCTAAATTTGCAACCCTTTATTGTGGAGTCCACTAGACAAAAACGTTGATGATCAACAAAAGACTTGAATAAGGCACTCACTGAGTGTTAAAATGGGCGGCGCGGGCTTGTAGGGCTGAAGGGTCTGTTTCCTGTGCTGTGCTGTTCTTTGTTCTTTTGTTCTTTGTTTGTATCCCTCCATTCCCAGTCTGTTCATGTGGCTATCTAGATAAGTTTTGAACGATCCCAGTGTGTCCGCCTCCACCACCCTGCTTGGCAGTGCATTCCATGCCCTCACCACCCTTTGTGTAAAATACTTCCCTCTGATATCTGTGTTAAATGTCGCCGCCGTCACCTTGAGCCTGTGACCTCTCGTGTTCATCACCTCCAACCTGCGAAAAAGCTTCCCACTGTTCACCCTATCTATGTCCTTCATAATTTTATACACCTTTATTAGATCTCCCCTCATTCTCTGTCTTTCCAGGGAGAATAACCCCAGTTTACCCAATCTCTCCTCATAGAGAAGACAACATCCTGGTAAACCTTTTCTGTACTCTCTCTAAAGCTTCCGTGTCCTTCTTGTAGTATGGCGACCAGAACTCCAAATATGGTCTAACTAATATTCTGTACATTTGTAACATCGGACACCAATTTTTATATTCTATGCCCCGTCCTATAAAGGCAAACATGCCATATGCCTTCTTCATCACCTTCTCCATCTGTGATGCTACCTTCAAGAATCTGTGGACTTGCACACCCAGTACTCTTTGTGTGTCTATATTCTTGATGGTTCTGCCATTTATTATATAGCTTCCCTCCATCAAGTTCTAGCAAAATGCATTATTTCACAATTATCTGGATTAAATTCCATCTGCCATTTCTCTGCCCAATTTTCCAGCCTATCTATATCTGCGGTATTCTCTGAATGCTCATCACTATCCACAAATCCTGCCACCTTTGTGTCGTCCGCAAACTTACTGATCACACCAGTTACACCTCCTCCCAAATCATTTATGTATATCACAAATAGCAGAGGTCCAAGTACAGAACCCTGCGGAACACCACTAGTCATAGACCTCCAGCTGGAAAAACTCTTCCACTGTTACCCTCTGTCTTCTGTGGCCAAGCCAGATCTCCACCCATCTAGCCACTTCTCCTTTCATCCCATGAGATTTAACTTTTTGCACCAACCTGCCATGAGGGACTTTGTCAAATGCTTTACTAAAATCCATGTAGACGACATCCATGACCCTTCCCTCATCAACTGTTTTTGTCACCTCCTCAAAAACTCCACCAAATTTGTGGGGCATGATCTCCCTCTTACAAAACCATGCTGTCTATCACTAACGAAAATATTCCGTTCTAAATGTGCATACACCCTATCTCTAAGAATCCTCTCCGACAATTTTCCTACCACAGACGTCAAGCTCACCGGCCTATAATTACCCGAGTTATCCTTGCTACCCTTCTTAATTAATGGTACTACATTTGCCATCCTCCAATCCTCTGGGACCTCATCTGCGTCCAATGAAGAGACATAAATTTCTGTCAGAAGCTCAGCAATTTCCTCACTTGTCTCCCTGAGCAGTCTATAATAGATGCCATAGGCCCTGGCAATCTGTCAGTCTTAACGTTCCTTAAAAAACCTAACACTTCCTCCCTTCTGATGGAGATTTTCTCTAACGGGTCAACACTTCCCTCTGAGACACTCCCAGTCAACATGTCACTCCCCTTTGTGAATACTGATGCAAAGTATTCATTTAGGATCTCCCCTACTTCCTTGGGCTCTAAGTATAATTCCTCACCTTTGTCTCTGAGAGGTCCGATCTTTTCCTTGACAACTCTCTTGTTCCTAACCTATGAATAAAATGCCTTAGGATTCTCCTTAATCCTGTCTGCCACATTTCATGACCCTTTTTTGTCCTTCTAACTCCCCATTTGAGTTCTTTCCTACTTTGTGTGTATTCCTCCAATGCTCCATCTGTTTTTAGCTGCCTGGACCTAACGTACACTTTTTTCTTTTTGATCAGACCCTCAATTTCCCTGGTTATCTCTGGCTTTTGAATTCTATCTTTCCTATCCTTCCCTTTTATAGGCACATGCCTGTCCTGCAGCCCCATCAACTGCTCCTTAAAACACTCCCACCTGCCAGATGTGAATTTATCCTCGAACAGCCTCTCCCAATCAACGGCCACCAATTCCTACCTAATCTGGCTATAGTTAGCGTTTCCCCAGGAAAGGTTGTAGGACGACAGTCATCCTATTCCATTAGTATCCTAAAGTTTACAGAATTGTGGTCACTATTTGCCACATGTTCTCCTACTGAAACTTTGATGACCTGGCCGGGCTCATTCCCCAGTAGTAGCTTTAGCATAACCCCTCTCTAGCTGGGCTATCTACATGTTGTTCCAAAGAACCTTCCTTACGCATTTGACAAATTCCTCCCCAATAGAACACCCAGCCCTAAGCGCTTTCCAGTCTATACAAGGGAAATTAAAGTCTCCCACTACAACAACCCTATTTTTTCTACACCTATCCAGAATCTCCTTACATATGTGTTTCTCCTCTTTCCATGTGCTGTTGGGAGGCCAGTAGTAAACCCCTAGCATAGTGACTGCGCCCTTTCTGTTTTTGAGCTCTATCCAGAGTGACTTGTTACATGACCCCTCTAAATTGTCCACGTTCTGCACTACTATAAATATGCTCCCCAACCAATATTGCTACTCCCCCACCTCTTTTAGTCCCTCCTCTGTCTCGCCTAAAACACTTATATCTCGGAATATTCAGCTACCAGTCCTGTCCTTCTTTTAACCATGTTTCCGTCACCACAACCACATCCAAATTCCACGTAAGCATAAAGGCCCTAAGTTCGTCTGCCTTACCCATTACGCTCCTTGCATTGAAGCAGATGCACTCCAGACCCCCAGCCCCACTGAGGTCATCCTCCTCCAGAAAGCTCTTCTTCTTAGATAACCTTGTCCTGGCCCCAAGCTTGTCCCCAACCTCTGTGCTTATTGGCATATTGTTTTGATTCCCAGCCCCCTGCCACATTAGTTTAAACCCTCCCGAATCACACTAGCAAAACTCCCAGCCAGGATATTCGTGCCCTTCCAGTTCAGGTGTAACCCATCCTTCTTGTACAGGTGCCATCCTCTCTTGGAGATACAAGATATGTGTCTTGAACATAAGGTGTTTCATTCCAGATATGATTCAAGTGACCAAACAAGGTTTATTTAAGAATACAGTTGAGAAGAACACAGTTGAAGCCACGCTAGCTTCAGGCAAATCTGAGAGCCAGGATAAACTTTCACTTAAAAAGACATGGATTAATCAGGATAGTCAGCGTAGGTTTGTTGAAAGAAAGTCATGTCTTATTAACTTAATTGAATTTTTTGAACAAATAACAAGGAGGGCAGTATGATAGCGTCGCTGCCTTGCAGCGCCAGGGATCCAGGTCCAATTCAGCCTCAGGTGACTACGTGAACATTCTTCCTGTGTCTACGTGGTTTTCGTCCAGGTTCTGCAGTTTCCTTCACAGTCCAAAGATGTGTGGGTTAGGTTGATCAGCCTTGATAAATTGTTCTTTAGCATCAGAGGGACTAGCTGGATAAATACAAGTTACGGAGACAGGGCCTGGTTGGCATTGTAGTCTGTGCAGCTCGATGAATCGAATGGCCTCCTTCTATGATATGAGGGTAATACAATGGAAGTGATTTATATGGATTTTAATCAAGGTTCCACATGGCAGCCTAGTCAGACAATTAAAAGTTCCTGGGATTTAGAGAATAATGACAAGTTGGATCCAAAATAGGCTCAGTAATGGGTAACAAAGGGCAACAATCAACAGATGCTTTTGCAAATGGAAAGTGGTTTTCAATGCAACAGTCGACAAAGAGTTAGATGTTGTTTTAGTCATTCACTTCTCTTGGGAAGCCATTCTGCTACAAGAGTTAAAATCATTCCGAGTCTCCAACTTAAATTGGAGTATTGGATGATTTCCAGTGCAGGCTAATTGCCCATCGGAAGTTTAAACTTCCTGGGCAATTGCCATGCACTCCTATCCCATAAACAGTAAGGTGGCAAAAGGGCAAGATAATCAAATTTGATGACGCTGGTTATGAAACAGATGTTGAGTGAGAACAACTTTTCTTGAAATAACGTACTGGAATTTTTAAAATTCCATCTGAGGCAGAAGCCAGGATCTCTGTTTAATACTTAATCTGAGAAAACAGCATAATTTATCTTGTTGGCAAAGAAGTAAAATTTAAGTTTTTAAACAAATCCATCAGAGGGCAGTTTAATGATTTATATAATTTAAGATAAATCTTTGGCAACCCAAGCAGTACAGTGCATCATATTTAAAAAAAATCTGATCCATTGAATAAGACAAATTTATGACTACTTTATTGACTAATTTGGGTTTTTTTTAGATCCTACAAATGCAAAACACTTGCTGAACTGCAGCCAATACTGTACTATACCTTAATCAGGTGCGTGAAACGCAAAAGAATAGTTGCATGATTCAACCAGCTTTTTTCCCTTTTTGTGCTGTGATTAGATCCAACTTGCCTCTCGTGCAGTAGGGGCTAAGAATTCAAAGTCCCAACAAGCTTCAGAGGTTTTGCACATACATGAGCTGGCACTGAGCAGCACACGGACAGTCGAAGGCCTCAGCCACCCTGACATCCATGAACCCATGTAAAAAAGGAAAAAAGAATTGGTGCACAAACTTGGTCATGTAACCAAGAGTCAAGCACCATAGTTGAGGAGAGCTCCAGGCAGAGCATAGAGAAAGACCCCAGTTTGGAAGAAAGAGGAGCAGATAAAGAGCTCAAAGCAGAAAAGAGCTGCAGTTGTCAAAATATGTGGTGCAGGCTCAGGAGTAACCCTTGACAATTGAAGCAGACTTAGGAGAAGCCCTAAGGTTTAAGGCGACAATAAACTCCATGCTACGGGCAAAAGTACCCTTTGAAGCAGTGATGTTCTAATCAGTGGAGCCAAGAGCTAAAGTTGTGCTTACCAGTTGGTGCTGGGGTTTAGTCTCAGGAGCCCAGGTGAATGGAGTCTCTGGAGACAAGACTGAATCTCTGAGGTGACCAATCACTGAGGTCAGAATTAGAGCAAACTTGAGAGAATTCCAAGGTGAAATCTTCAAAAATGAAAACTGGAATCCTTCATGACAGAGTTTCAAATGAAGCTGGTTGGCTGACAGTGTTTACTAAAGTCTGGGTGGTTGGTTGAGAAATTGTGGAATCTATTTTGGTCGAATCTGCCATTTATCATGTAAAGTGCTCAAATCCAATTTGCCTATTATTTCACAAGTTTCAAATATTAACCCTGAGTAATAAAATACAAGATAAATATTGGAAATTGTTTCATCTTCCTGGCCTTGTGGCTTATTTTAGTTTGTTCAAAACTCGTGGAATCTGGTAATTTTATTCTCTTAGCAAGTGTCTAGCATGTTAAGTCTTGTCTATTGTCAACAACTGGCCAGCATGGTGGCAGAGTGATTAGCACTGCTGCCTCACAGCACCAGGGATCAAGGTTCAATTCCTGGCTTGGGTCATTGTGCAGAGTCTGCATGTTCGCTCAGTGGCTGCATTGGTTTCCTCCGGGTGCACCATATTCCTCCCACAGTCCGAAAGACATAATGGTTAGGTGTATTGAGGGGGAATTTATCATGGTCAATGTACCTGAACTAGCACCAGAGTACGGCAACTAGATACATTCATTTCATTGCAGTATTAATATAAGCCAACTTGTGACAATAATAAATAAACTTAAAATATTATCGGCCCTAATAGATCGTACCAAAAACTGTAGGGGGAGGGCCTGTGGCTGGATTCCCTCCATACACCTTCTCACCTCACTTCCCTGCTTTAAGACACATCTTAAAACCTAATTCCTTGATCAAGCTTTTATACATCTGATTGAATATCTTTCCTGTTCTAGGATCACAATAGTAGGGGAATATTTGCCTTGACTTGAGGGTTAAAGGGTGCAATAATGTAGGCTCTCTTCAAATGAGAACATATCATGAAATGCTTCAAAAGGTTAATCACGTCACGAATCAATTTCAGCCTCTCAGATTACCTGGATCCGCTACAATCGCAACAGGTCCACAGCAGATGCCACTTCCCTGGCTCTGCACTCAACCCTGGAACACCTAGATAACAAGGACACGTACAACAGACTCTTATTTATTAACTACAGTTCAGCCTTCAACACTATTACAACACTCATCTTCAAACTCCATGGCCTGAGCCTTGATACCTCCTTCTGCAACTGGATCCTGAACTTCCTAACTCTCAGATCACAATTAGTAAAGGTAGGCAACAACATCTTCTCTATGATCATCCTCAACACTGGTGCTCAAAAAGGCTGTGTTTTCAGCCCCCTACTATATTCCTCATACACCTTTGACTAAGTGGCCAAATTCCTCTCAAATTTGATTTTCAAGTTTGCTAACGATACTACCGAAGTGGGTCAGTTCTCAAACAATGATGAGTCAGAATACAGGAATGAGATAGAGAATCTGATGAACTGGTGTAGCAACAATAATCTCTCCCACAATGTCAACAAAACTAAGGAGATTGTCATCGACTTCAAGAAGCATAAAGGAGAACATGCCTCTAATCACACCAACAGAGACGAAATAGAAAGGGTTGAGAGCTGTTCTTGAGTCGGTACGCAGATCACCTACAACCTGATCTGGTCCTGGTGGTCAAAAAAGCCCACCAATGCCTCTACTTTCTCAGAAGGAAATGTGGCACATCAGCTACGACTCACACCAACTTTTACAGTTCCACCATAGAAAGCATTCTTTCTGGTTGTATCACAACTTGGTATGGCTCCTGTTCTGCCCAAAATTGCAAAGGAACAACAAAAGTCGTAAATGTAGCCCAATCCATTACACAAACTAGCCTCCCACATATTGACTCTATCTACACTTCCCGCTGCCAACTTCTTCCTTTGTGAAAAAGATATAAAAGTCTGAGGTCACGTACCAATTAACTAAGAACAGCTTCTTCCCTGCTGCTGTCAGATTTTTGGATGGACTTACCTTGCATTAAGTTGATCTTTCTCTACACCCTAGCTATGATTGTAACACTACATTCTGCACTCCCTTGTTTCCTTCTCTATGAATGGTATATTTTGTCTGTATAGTATACAAGAAATAATACTTTTCACTGTATGTTAATACATGTGAAAATAATAAAATCAAAATTTTAAACCTTACAAATGAAATGAAAAATATATTTTCCTAAACTTATGTCTGTTATCACATTCTAAATAATAATGATAGAATTTGGATAAACCAATTTTATTTTCACACATGAAATAACATGTAGATTTTACATTTGGTTTTCAAATGTAATACAAGTCTGAAAAGAGGGAAAGTTTGAAACAAGTTTAAGTGACTGAATAAAGGCTTCACTAGTTCTAACAAAACTTACTGGCTTGAACTTCATGGCCCCAATAGCAGCAAATACTGACACATCTGCCACTACTAAGGACCTCAATGATACTGCAACTTCTGGTTCGAAAGCATGCACACTGATGGTTTCCCAGGCCAGCTCATAAAGGGAAAGAGAAATACCATTTGGGAACTTGACTGATTGCCCAGAAATTACAATACTTCTTATGTAGGTTTGTTGTTAGATACAATTTTTATTGCATATAAGTCATTCAAACCTATCACTGAACTGAACACAGACCTCAACAAACGTGCCTTCAACTTAAGGTATCAAAAGGGGTTCACCAGTATTGCACGATACTGGAAGCCCATGCTGCTTACCCTAATTGTAGGCACTGCTGCAGGAAGCAAAGTGTTTTTGCAAATCACAAACCATTCTTTTCCACTTTTTGTCCCATATATGTGCCATCACACACCATCTATTTCTACCTCTAATAAATCACCAACCAAGGCTCACCTGCTGCTCAAATCCTCAGTCGTGCCTTTACCACCTCTACCTAGATACATTTCTGCTAATGTTTCATATTCTACCCTCCGAGTGCAATGTCTTTCAAAATTCTAAAGCCAATGTCTTAACTTGCAACAAGTCCCATTCCCTTGTCAGCCTCGTGCTCGCTGACCCACAAACACTCCCAGCCAAACAACACCTTGATTTTAAAATTCATATCCATTTTCAAACTTCTTTATGGTCATGCTTATCTCTGTAATCCCCCATAGCTCCACAAATCTGACACATCTGCACTCCTCTAATTCTGGACTCCTGAGCATCCTCAATATTTTCTTTTTAAGATGATTCCACTGCTGGTGGCCATGCTTAGGGCCTGTGCTCAGGAATTTACTCCTCACACCTCTCCACCTCACTATGCTGCTTTAAGACACATTTGGGTTGGCATGGTGGCACAGTGGTTAGCACTGCTGCCTCACAGATCTAGGGACCTGGGTTTGATTCCCAAGTTGGATCACTGTCCATGTGGAATTTGCACATTCTCCCAGCATCTGCGTGATTTTCTCCCACAGTCGAAGTATGTGCGAGTTAGGTGCAGTGGCCATGTTAAAATTGCCCCTTAGTGATCCAGGATGCATAGGTTACAGAGATTCGTGGGGTAAATATGTGGGTCCATGAGGATAGGGCCCTGGTGGGATTGTTGTTAGTGCAGACTCAAATGGCCTCCTCCTGCACTGTAGAGATTCTATGATTTTGAAACCTATCTCCTTTTGAAACTCCATATCTTTTTTTATTTTATAAGACACTGAAGTGTCTTGGGATATTTTGTTCATATAACACCATATCGTTATTGTTGTTATAGGTGTCACACATCTCAAAGCAACCATTCTACTCAGAGGGGAAGATCATAAAATATGCACCAGTCTTCTCAAAAGTTTAAACCACTGGCACACCAGCTAAATTCAGGACAGCAAGTTGCTTGTGAGTTTTTTGATTCACATATATAAAATCATACATTTGTTTTCATATTTTATATGCAGTTAATAACATTACTTAATTTATATTTAATTTCATTTCTACCCTTATTTTGTCTCAATAAACTAAAAATAATACAATTAGCACATTTTAAAATATGGTGCTGCCCATCATAGAAAAATCAATGAAAATAGAGATTACTTACAAATGACTGAATTTATAGAATTTGTTTTGTTTAGAGTTTGTTTTATAGAATTTGTTTCAGAACTCCTTTAAGGTTCTATCCTGTTACAGGCTATAAGCAAAAAAATCTCATCTAAAATCTTCAATGACTTTGAAAAAAATCAGTAGTTAGAGTTTTTCATGAAGTCAGAATGGTCAAGAATTTTCAATTTTGAATCCAATCCTCACTTTGAAAACCCTGTTAAAATGTTTTTCCCATTCTAGCCTCTCAACTACAAGGACAATCTATGCCCAAGTCCCACAGCAATACTACTAATTTGCGACTGGAAAATTAACAGGGAGTTCCTGGAGTGATTTATCTATTAATTTCCTTCTCTTCCCTCAAAACTTTTCCAGAGTCACACTGGGCAGCACAATGGGTGACACAGTGGCACAGCAGTTAGCACTGCCGCTCAGAGCACCAACAACTCCAGATTGATCGCTGTCTGTGTGGAGTCTGAACATTCTCCCCATGTCTACGTAGGTTCCCTCAGGTTTCCTCCCATAATCCAAAAGTTGTGCCGGTTTAGTGCACTGGCCATGTTAAATTCTCCCTCAGTATACCCAAACCGGTGCCGGAGTGTGGCAATTAGGGGATTTTCACAATAACTTCACTGAAGTGTTAATGTGAGCCTACTTGTGACACTAATAAATAAACTTTAACTGATAATTCTTTAGGCATGTATCTGCACACTGCAATTTGATGATACACAATGCTGTTACTGCCTTAAATCATTTGGTATCCAAGTCACCAGTGATCAAGAGAGTAGGCTGGCATCTTGTTCACTGGTCTTCATGCCTTCGCACAAGGAAACACACAATAACATGTCAAAACATTAGTCAGAAAAACAAATTTGCCAACTACTGAACTGTAAAACACAGATTATCATTCCATTAGCTGTAATTCATTTATGCTAAAACACAATGCTCCTCTTATTTAATGTTGCATATTACAGAAGAATGACTCAGTTACAACACAAAAAGGCCTTAGCCAGATTTCCAGTAAATGCACAGTACAAGTACAGTTGAAATTATCCAACAAATACAATTTCAAACGGCTTGATATAGATCAGAAATAGCCACGATAAAATCATATGCAGTATTGTCTCATATTCATTAATGCCCCATCCTAGACCAACATAAACTTGTTGAAATTATTGGTACAAGGTCTCAAAACTGGCAACTTTGGGGCTGTGTCCAGGGCCAGATTTCAGATTTTCAGGTCAGTCAGATCAGACCAGCCTGGGTCAGCTGAGGTCAAGGGGCACTTGGACCACTCACAGCACAGGAAAAGATTTGCACATTAAGCTGATAACTAGCCAGGTGCACCACTGCACCAATACAACACTTGGCCAAACAAGCCAAGAAGCTATTTTATTCATTTGGTAATAATTAACAGTTTATAAAGATGAGTGGTTTTTGGATATTCCAATGTTTTCAGATAGCTGTATGAGAGACGCTACCTGTACAATGCAAAAACAAAATGCCCAAGATCACAGAATCCCTAGAGTGCAGCAGGAGACCATTCAGCCCATCGAGTCTGCATGAGGCATGCCCCCCAATATAGGCAACATCCTTGTAAATCTCCTCTGTACGCTCTCAATAGTTTCCACGTCCTTCCCATAGTGAGGCAACCAGAACTGCACACAGTGCTCCAAGTGGGGTCTGACAAGGGTCTTATAAAGTTGTAGCATTACCTTCCGACTCCTAAACTTAATCCCTCTATTAAAGAAAGCAAGTACACCATATGCCTTCTTGACCATATCCTCCACTTGCGGGGCAGATTTAAGAGTCCTATGGACCCGGACCCCAAGATCCTTCTGCTCCTCAACACTGCCAAGACTCCTACTCTTGATATTATACTCCTTCATTCCATTGGTCTCACCAAAATGGTCTACCACACGTTTATCTGCGTTGAAGTCCATCTGGCACTTCTCCGCCCAGTCTTGCATCCTATCTATGTCTCGCTGCAACTTCAGACATCCCTCCAGACTATCCACCAACCTTCGTATCATCGTTACTTTTTCTAGGTAGAAAAAATTCTGAATTTTGTTTCCCTTAACAAGGATTTACATGTATGTGGGCACCACCTGCTGGTATTAGACTACAAAAATGAGGTGTAAGTTAGTGTGGGCTGTGTGTTAAAGCCTGGAACCAGATTATATTCCAATAGCAGTTGTCTTTGTCCACATTACAGGATATGAAGAAACTAGATTTGACATTTCTGTTGTCCTCACATTTCAAATGTGGTACTAAGATTAAGATAATTAAAACTATGCTGTAAAAATTAATATTTCACTAAAAATATTTAGGTAAGTGTCCATTTATCATCATCAGGTAAGGTTAACTATGAAAAGGACAATATAGATTTTAAAAAAACATTTAACTGTGGGAGAGCCAATATGGACATCATAGGTGTAACACTACATTATGTTAATAAATTTTAAAGTAAAAAAATGAAGTGACAGAAAAGGGATCAATTTTTATGACAGTCTACTACATATGAACCATAATGGAACAAAACAACCCTCCACCTCTACTCTCTTGTCTTACACTTCTTATATTAATTATACATGCTCACCATTGAGTGAATGAGAGAGAAACACCATTGAAATACAAGTGGTTTATAGCCTAATGGCATTCACTCTAATACTTCAGAATTAACAATTAAAAAAATTTGCTTGGTCACAAAATATTTACTTATATAATTTTTGTGCTATTATGTGATGATATCTTTTGGATAAGGTGTAAAACTGATATTTCAACAATAATTTTTGCCATAGTGTGGAGCATTTCCATCCAAGATTAATTTTTGGAGTCTATAACCAAGATGCTGAAAAAACCTATTTCTGATAATCCAATGCTTGTAAAGCAAATTTTATGCATTTTGTTTTTATACAAGGGTTCATGACTCAGAAATTAATTAAAAAATGGAATGCCAACTCTTACCTGCGTGGTTGGGACCTGCGTTCTTCTTCTCCACTGTCAGCCTCCTACAAGAGTTTAAGAAAATAAAAAAAAATTTTAAAAAAAAATCTCCATGAATAACAAGGAGTAAGACTTGACAATTTATATAAATTCCTCCCTGGGCCAGAGATCTTAATTGGCATCACATTAATAATAATTAACAATTCCCACCAACAAGGGAGGGAACATAGGAGCAGGAGTGGAACATTTGACCCCTCAAGATTTGCCATTTAACTAGATCACAGCTGACCTTCCATCTCAAAGGTCCATTTTTTTTTCACAGAATCCCTATATCCCTTAGCATCAAATGACAGGGAAGTACAAAAATTACATATTGTATTGACAATAGAGGAAGGTAATTAATATAGACTAAGATAATAAATGTATGAGAGAAAGAAGGGGGAAATGTTTCTGAAATATATTCAGGATAATTTTCTTAGTCAATAGATTCCTGGCCCAACAAGGCCAGAAGCATTGCTGGATTGGGTTCTGGGCAATGAGGTAGATAAGAAGATCAAGTCTAAGTAAGAGAACAGTAACCATAGCATCTTAAGGTCTCGATTAACTATGAAAAAGGGCAGTCTAGAGTTTAAAAATATACTTAATTGGAACACAGATGATTTCAGTGGGATGAGAATGGATCTGTCCAGGCAAATTGGAATCAAAAACTGCAAGCAAAACAATGGGCTGCTTCTAAAGAGGAGACAGTTTGGGTACAGAGGGAAAAATGATAATGCAACCAAAGCCAGAGCCGTCCTTAGCATTGCTAAAAAAATACTTGGGAATTAAGATTTACTGGAACATTAGGCAGAATTATGGTACACCATTCGATCAATCAGGTCTAAGAATCCCTATGTCAAAACATAAAAGTTTGCTACTTTTCCATGACATACAGGAGAGCTACTCAACAGGTTTCCGCAAAGTGCAGAACTTTGATGGCAAATGCTTGACTATTGATGGTTGTATAAATGATCCTACAGCAGGTACGAATAGAAGATTTGCTGAACCAACGCAGAAGTTGCACAATCTCAAACAGAACCTGATGTAGAAACTATCATTTCCCTACTGCAACAGAAAGAGAACAAGATGAAGTAAAATAAGGATTTCATTTGACAGTTGTCAGAGTGAGCATATAGACAAAGGTAAATATAGATAATTCAGAAAGGAAATACAAAAAATGAAAGAGTATACGACAAGAGACAAGCAGCTAACATAGGAGGGAATCTAGAAAGTCTTCAATAGGAATATAAATAAATAACAAGAGTAATAAGGAGGGGTCATTTAGAGATCAAAAAGGGAATATACACATAGAGGACATGGCAGAGGGATATAAGAGTTGTGTATGTAAGGAAAAAACAAGGTTTAGTTGGGTCACTCGAGTATTACAAGGTAGCTAGGAACAAGTTAAAGAAAGGGCTTAGGTGAGCTAGGATGGGGCATGAGAAGTCCTTGGCGGGTCGGATAAAAGAAAACCCCAAGGTTTTTTACCCTTATGTGAGAAATAAAAGAATGACCAGGGTGAGGTTAGGGCCAGTCAAGGATAGTAGCAGGAATTTGTGCATAGAGTCAGAAGAGATAGGTGAGGCGTTGAATGCAGATTACAGAGCCAATGGCAGGGTTCTGAGGAATACAAAGGAACAGAGAGACTTAATAGAAGTTTATAAAATGATGAGAGAAATTGATAGAATGGACATGCAGAGACTATTTCCTCGAGTGCTGTTACTAGGCGCACTACTATAAGGTTCATGGTAGGAGATATAGGAGGGATGTCCGAGGTAGTTTCTTTACTTAGAGAGTGGTTGGGGTGTGGAATAGACTGCTTGCTGTGATAGTGGAGTCGGAAACTTTAGGAACTTTCAAGCGGTTATTGGATAGGCACATGAAGCACATCAAAATTATAGGGAGTGGATAGTTTGATCTTGGGATTGGACATAGCTCAGCACAACATTGAGAGCCGAAGAGCCCGCACTGTGCTGTAATGTTCTATGAATGCGTATGGTAGCACATTCTTATTGGTAAAGTTGTAGTGAAAAGGGTGGTGGTTGAGATACTGGATAGGGTAAAACAACTGACAGCCCTGAGGTATTAGAAAGGCTGGTTGCATTCACAAGTTTGGGATACACCTAAAGATGTTGAAGGAATAAAGGATGGAAATTGCTGACTACAATCTTTCAATTCTCTTAGATTACCAGAGTGATGCCAGAAATTTGGAGAAATGCAAATGTCAGAAACTCTTATTAAAAAAAGTTGCAAAGATAAACTATTGGCCAATCAATTTCACTTTGTTGGTGGGAAAGCTTTTAGAATATATAATCCAGGAAAAATAAACAAACAATCATTATGATTTAGATAGTTAAAACTATGCAGTAAAAATTAAGGAGGCAATGGCTTAGTGATATTATCGCTAGGCTATTTATCCAGAAACTGAACTAATGTTTTGGGGACCCAGGTTCAAATCCCTTTTGGCAGATGACGGAATTTGAATAAAAAAATCTGGAAATAAGAATCAGTGTCGATTGTTGAAAGCATCACATGCCAGCAAAGTTATAGCCCATGAAACAAAAGGGAGCAGTGGAAGCATGAATACAAAGTTAGTTAGTTGAGTGACAAGTGACGGTGAAGCCTTTTTGTCAAATTGAAGAAAGGAAAACAGCGAGGTTCCTGGAGTTGGTGCAAGGACTCCTGCTATTCCTCATATATATCAAATGATCTGGATTTAGAAGTTCATGTTGATAAGGTTCCCACAGTAGACTCATGAAGAAGATGAGCATGCGTGGGATAGAAGGAAATTTGGCTGATTGGATAAATAATTGGCTGCATCATAGAAGACAGAGGGTGGTGGTGGAAGGAAAATCTTCAGACTGGAGGCCAATTGCCAGCGGTGTACCACAGGGGTCAGCACTGGGTCCTCTGCTGTTTGTGATTTTTATCAATGACTTGGAAGAGGGGCTGGTTAGTAAATTTGCTGACAACATTAAGATTGGTGGAGTACTGCATGAGCTAGAGAACTCTTGCAGGCTGCAAAGAGACACTGATAGGATGCAGAGCTGGGCCCAAAAGTGGCAGATGAAATTTAACCCTGGTAAATGTGAGGCGATTCATTTTGGTGGGACAAACTTGAATGCAGATTACAGAGTCAATGGCAGGGTTCTGAGAAACATGGAGGAAGAGAGAGACTTAATAGAAGTTTATAAAATGATGAGAGAGATTGATAGAGTGGACATGCAGAGACTATTTCCTTGTCACTCCTGCAAAATGCATGGAATGACAAGGCTCCATTAGTTTCTTCGAATATCTAATCCTTATTAATAGATGCGAGTGTAAAAAATATTGCACATTAAAATCATGTTAAAATGATTAAAAATGGATTAGAATTCTTTTTAAGTGCTTATTTAAAATCTTCCAATTTTTCATCCCACAATTGTCTGATACTTTCTAACATCAGCTAGGTCCCCCATAGATAATCAACTCCAAATCCACCACCATTCCCTAACTCTCATTTTTCCAGTCCAACATATGAAACAACTCCTCAACCACTTTTTTGATTTATTTATTATTGTCACATGTATTAACATGCAGTGAAAAGTATCGTTTCTTGTATGCTATACAAACGAAACATACCATTCATAGAAAAGGAAACAAGAGACTGCAGATTATAAATTTACAGTAATAATAACTTACCCTTTCAGATGCAATTCATATGTCTTCCTCCAACCCACCATCTATAATCCTCTCTCCCTTTAGCACATTCCATCAGTGAAGCCCACTATGGCTCTCAACCATCAGATGAATTTGTCTGCTCCTTGAACCACCCGCTCCTCTCATTTCTTTCTCCTCGTCTCCATGCTAAAAAAATGGATTTAACCTTACTATTCAGTCCCCTCGCCCTTGAAAGAATAATTTGCCAGCGTCACTCCATCCTTCTTGATTCTTATTTGCTCGTTCTCTTTCTTGGTTCCTTCTTCTCCTCTCCTCTTCCCATCTCCTCTCAGCCTTCTCCCTTATTTGGATCCAGTCTTCTAACACTGAAAAACCTAAATGCTGCGCTTGTTATACACACTAGAGTGAAAAACCTGGGAAAGATCAATAAGTAAAACTAAATGAATGTACAAGAATCTGAAAGCTTCAACATAAAACATCACTTTACACTGACATACCACAAGAGGGCAGCAATATATTTTCAGTCCCTTTCTTGAAAAAGACTTATTTAGAAGCATTTTATCATAAATCTCAAATGGAATAAGGGGTGGGATTCTCCCAAAAAAATTCTTAAGTGTCGAACGTGTGTAAAAACTGCAGTGTTTTTTTTCAGTGGGACCTTCAAAATGAATGTCCCGCATTCTGTATACTTCAGAGCGCACTAGCGTGAATCTCATTAGAAATCCGGGGGTGGGCTTATCCACTGAGTCGGCTGCCAGCCCTAAAGTGCATAGCGCTGAGTGGGCTACTGCACATGCGCCGATCTGTCATAGCAGCGAGATCGGCGCAAGCACAGCAGCCTCGCACTGCTGGCCTCCCGGTCATTCGATCGCTGGCCATATGACCACTGTACTACATGATTGATGGAGGGAGGGAAGAGACTCTAGCAAGCCCAGAACCTTCAGTTCTGGTTCCACTAATGACATGGAAATTATTATTTAACTAATTTATGCAGCTCCTTGTTGATTTCTGGTCCTAGTGCTGACGGTACTGGAAACCCACCAGCCTGAGACAGACTGATGCTGTGGCGCCCAGGAAGAAGCCCAATACACAGCCTCTACTTGAGCCTCCCAGCCCCTGCTGCACAGCTGATGCAGCGAGCTGGAAGAATCACCCCCAAGGTGTTTCAAAATAAAAGCCCCCTTGGCTCATCATGCTGAGACCAGTACTAAATCTAAACTGACATCATGAATTGTTGTAATCTAACCTAACTACGCATTCCTGTCCATAAAATATTTTTTAAAAATCAATGCATATAAAGGAATCAGACATAATGGCCAGAATTTTACTGCGTCGCCCGCTCTGCAATAAGAGTGGGCGAGGCTCCAACGGGGAATTCTCCGTTGGCCTTGGGAGGAGTTTTATGAGTCTCGCCCGAGCAAGGTCATGAAATAGCGTCAAATGATTAACAGCTTATAAAGCTGAATCAATGTTGTATTCCAGATTCTAACATCCCTTTGCACAAAGAAACATTTCTTCCAACTTCCCTTCATGCTCTAGAATAGATTGAAGCTAACATCTTATTACAGATTTATCAATGAGTGAATATAATCTCTCATTATATTGACATACTAGATTTTTTTAAATTCAGTATCTGCAAAGAAGCCACTTTAATCCCAAAACATCTTCAAAACAACAATTAGATGTGTGACTCAATCATCTGTTTTTCGTGGCATTAGTTAAGGAATGAATATTGGCTAAGATACCTGGAGCATTTATCACATTTGATAACACATGATTTTAGACATCCAAATATCATTTCTCCCTTCCCTATACAATTCCTCTAGCAAGCTGCTCATTCATCCCATATTTTTAGTGTCTGTGAAATCTCCACTTTATTTTTGAGCCCTACAGAGAAATACCTCTCCTTTGTTCTTACTATCTCATAAGGTCCCAGTTTCAACTGCCACTCTCCATATAACCTCCACATCGCAGTCTTTACTGAATCCTAGTGAATTTTAGAGCACATAGCTTTTCTAAAGAGGATATTTATTAACAAAGTCTACTTAATTATAAATTACAATACATTTATTGGAAAATTCAACACAGTCAGGTTTAGAATCACCTTCATTCGCACACACTAACTAGGGACACTCATTTTACAGAGATCACAAATGGCAATCTTGATTGTTTATTTCCCCACCACTCCACTCAGGGGAACTCAAATCAAATAAAGTTTAACATTTTGCTGGTGCGATCCAATCCTAACGCATTAGACTGTGAAACCCATTTGATAAACTGAGAGCCATGTGGGTGGTTTGAGAGTTGTTATTCAGGTGGGCCTGGAAGCTTCAGTTGTTGAGTGGGGATGATGTAGACTTCAGATATGTTTATTGCCTATGTCCTTCTAGATCAAACTTCTCCAATCTTTTCGTGCAAGAATCCACATTTCAATTGTTTTCACATTCAAGGGGCTAATGAACAAACTTTGAAAAGGTTTGGTACACATGAAGTTCAATAAAATGTTGAAATGCGAAGAAAAGAAATAGCTGGACAAGCAATGTTAAAGCAATGGAATGATAATTTAAAATGCTGAGTAAATAAAAAAGATGAGCATTAGGGTGCAAGTGAGTCAAACTGGGCTTTCCTGGTTCGATTGCACTCTTCTTTATCACATACTGTGTGAATTAATGCAAGTGTGCTAGTGTGTAAAAGCGAGGATAAACCTTGAGATGAGGAGTGAGCCAGACTCATATATTCTAGCCCCCCAACTCCCACAAACGGAGCAGCTAGTCTACTCCCTGACACAGCCAGTCTCGTTCCCTTCACCACCAAACCCAAAATGGCAGCCATTTTTCCCCAACTCACAAGCCACTTTCTCCACATTTGTAAGTCATTTTGACCATTCCAGAAGTCATTTTCACTTTTTCCTATCTGCAGTTCAGTTTTTGGTAACTTCCCAGGATGCTGCTAATGGGTGTTTCAGCGGCAGTAATGCCATTGAGTGTCAAGGGGTGAATGATTAGATTTGGTCATTGCCTGGCACTTGTGTGTTATAAATGTTACTTGACACTTGTCAGTCCAAGTCTGGATGTTGTCCAGGTCCTGCTGCATTTGAATATGAACTACTTCAGAATCAGAGTCGTCATGAAAGGTGCTGAACATTGCTGATGCATCTTCACTTCTGACCATATTATGAAAAGAAAGTAATTGATGAAGGAGCTAAAAGGAAGATTGGCTCTCAGACACCATCCTGATTTGATTTATTATAGTCACATGTAATTGAGATACAATTAAAAGTATTTTTTCTTGCATGCTATTCAGGTTCACAGAGAAAAGCAGAGAGTGAAGAATACAGTGTTACCAATCACAGCTAGGGTGTAGAAAAAGATCAGTTTAATATATGATAGGTCCATTCGAAAGTCTAATGGCAGCAAGAAAGAAACTCTTCTTGTATCCTGGAGGAACTCCTGTAGTGATATCCTGGAGCTGAGATGACCTATTGCCAACAATCACAACCATCTTTTTTATATTAGGTATGCCTCCAATCAATGGAGAATGTGCCCTCTGATTCCCATTAACTCCAGTTTTGCTCGGGCTTCTTGATGCCATGTTTGATCAACTTCTTTGTATTTGCTTGAATCAAGGCTGTAATGAGGTCAGGAAAAGAGTGCCCTGGTGGAACCCAAACTGAATGTTACTGAACAGGTTATTGCTAAGCAAGCCCTGCTTAAAATGTCAAACTCCACATGACATAACCATCATCTGAACTTGTAAGAGCTCAAGTTTATTGAATGTGGAGGGGTGGCAAGGTGACATCAGCCAAGACAGTGTTCAATTAGTTGAACTTTTGGTCACCTATCCAAATATCTTCTGATGCAAACTCAAAAGGCAAATGTTGGCTTATGTTACTTTTATGAAATGCCTCAGAACATCATTATATTAACATGTCAATATAAAACATTTGGGGTGGAGGACACAACTATTCCATTCTGCTGCGTTTTTTTTGTGCAATAGGATAGGAGACTCTTGTAGCAGCCAATTCAAGACATTCGCGTTGCGTTTCTGGGCATACATGCAACTCCCAGCGCCAGATTTCCAGCACTATCAGCTTCACGCCAAGCTGCACAACATACATAGCTTTTAATTTAAATATATTTTAAATAACATTAGTGGGCCCAAGACTCAAATCTTCCACCTCACTTGCCTCTCACACCCCACCAGTAGTTCACTCCATTCACTCCAGTGGGGTTTACTATATCTCCCCACTTGTGGGGAGCTTGTGGCTTGATCCCACTAGAGTAAACGTAGGCGTGGGGGTGCAATCAAGGCCCCCCCAGAGGGTTGGCCGCTGAATGGGGTTGGGGTGCCACTGAGCAGTGCTATCTTGGCAGTGCCAGCTTGTGACCCCAGGTACTATCCAATGGGCAGAGTGCCATGACCAGGAGACACTTAGGCCCAGGCTCGCACTGTCAAGGTGCTAGTGCCCAAGGGCACCTTCTGCATCTGAACCCTCTGGAGCCCTCGACTGTCGCCCCCACCACCCCCCTTCACTCCAACGGGGTCAGGTCTCTTGTTCTCCATTAGTTGAGAGCCACTGTAATCCCCGCTGGAGTGGAGCACTCTGATGGGTAGGCAGGATTGGAGGATGTTAGAGGCCCAGAGACGTAAGCCCCAGGCATGCTAATGATATTCAAATTGTATTAAAATGTCCATTTAAATAGAGTTGGGAGCAAGGTGTGAGCGCATGTGCGAACGTTGCAAATCAGACGGCGCAAGAATTTTCTGATCCACTGCTGTAAAAAAATAGCGCAGCAGTGCTAATACTCCTGATAATAAGGAGCAATTTGACATGGTCAATCAACCTAACCCACACACTTTTGGATTGTGGGAGGAAACCAGAACATCCAGAGGAAATCCATTAGACATGGGTAGAATGTGCAAACTCCACACAGTGACTCAAGGCTGGAACCGAACCTGGGTCCCTGAGGCTGTGAAGCAGCAGTGATAACTACTGTGCAATGTGTTAACTTAATTCTATTTTCTACCCTCCATAAATTTGAAGTGACCCAAAATTATGTTGCTCATGCCCCTTACATCAAGTCTCATTCACATTCACCTGTGTTCATCAACCTACACACTTTCTCGATTAAGCAAAACTTTACTTTAAAACGGCCATCCTAGTTTTTAAATCTTTCCATTACTCCACCCAAGCTCTGTAACTCCTCCAGCCCGACAACCCTTTAAGATTTCTTTCAATACCGGCCTCTTGTCAGTGATCTTAATCACAGCCTTCAGCTGCGAAAGCCCTAAGCTCAAAAATTCCCTCGTTAAAACCTCTCTGCTCGTCTCCCCCTTCAAGACCGCTAAGTTCATCAACTCCTTAAGACAACTTCTTTGACCAAGCTTTTAGTCATCTCTTAATATCTAATGTGGCTCAAATTCGAATTTTTGTTGTATTACATTCCTGTGAAGTACCTTGGGATGTTTCATAACAATGAAGGCACTTTGTACCAGCATGAGCTGTTTTATCAGTTTAATCACTTATTATGAGTTGCCAGTCATCATCTCCTTTTATTTTAAATTTTTCTTCCAGTTTCAATCAATTTTCTTCCACAAGCTCCTTGAAACAACCACAATGAATGACCAAAGGGTGTGTGAATTTTTAAATATTATATTTATTCATCCTGTAGAATACTAAATGGTTGTCTTTTACAAACAGAATTATTAAAGTTTGTAAGTTAGGGACAGCATAACCGAAGTTCAGTTCTTGAAATTAAGTCGACATAAGGAAATGGCAATGAGGCAGGTTCATTTTATGAGCTCATTACTAAAACATTTCTGATTGATAAATAATCCTTTACAATCACTGTTCAGTATTGGCAAGAAGCTTGCCAACAAGTGTCATCTAATATTTCTGGATTTTTACCAATTTCCAATGCACAATGCAATTAGAACTGTAGCATTGATGGATGAAAAATTCAATAAAAGTACTATATTCAGTGTGCAACAAGCAAACAGAGATCCACTTCAAAAAACACCTCAATTTAATAAAAATGAAATCTAGTGATGCTTGGATAAGGCAAAGCATATATCAAAACTTGCCAATCTAAATGCTAGCCAAGAGCTTTGAGATAATAATTAGGATTATTGTGATTGTGCTGTCAAGCATGTAACCATGGTATGGTAATTAGATTTTTCCCCCAACCCAATTGTGCTGACAGAATATTTCTCAAGGTTTCTTTTTTGTCCAAATATAAATACTTTTTTCAAATTAGTACAGTTGAAAAATCAGTAAACTGCATTGTATATAGAAAAAACACAAGGTGTAAAGATAAGCAGTTTTTTTTCAGTAATTTGAAATTCTAGGAGCAGACTCATTCTATTCATTATAAAATAATCACATCATTTGTGAAAGAACATGTGCAACCCTCATGTCAACTTTCCTCTTCAGTATATCTCAAACAAAAGAAAATTCTTCAAAATGGCAATTCATTTCTGACAAACACAAAACACCTTTTGCTCAGTCCCTGAGGAATTACGTGTCATTTTGGATCATCATAGCCATTAAGGCACCAGCTGTCTTACCTTGTCTGTAAACCTAGATATTACAAATTTTAAACATCAAACAACTAAAGATACAAAAATTTATTTTAATGATCATGATGGCAGCAGTTAGCACTTTTCATTGAATCCAGGTTCTTGGAACTGTAGCACTGCTGCCTTACAGTTCCAAGGACCAGACTCAATTCTGGCCTTGGGTTACCGCCAGTGTGCAGACTCCACACTTTTCCCTGCATCTGCATGGGTTTCCTTCGGGCGATCTGGTTTCCTCCCACAGTCCAAATATGTGCGGATTAGATTGATTATCCACCAATTTCAGCTATTCTTTGGAATTTCCTCTCTAACTGTTCTTGTTGCACTGATTTCCTCTTCAAAACATCTTGGTTTCTCCACTTTTGTAACCTCTTTTAAAAACCGTCTCAAAACCCACAGCTGTTTAATCAAGCCAAGGCTTCCATCTGAACCACTTCTGGCTCAGCACCCAATTTTGTTTACATTTAGTTGTTAAGTATCTTGGGATTTTTTTTTCCCCCTAAGAAAGATATTATATAATTTGAAGTTGCTGTTATCACAATGATCTAATATCATTGCTACTAAAACCATGAGTGAAACTCTAAAGTTAACTTCCATAAACTTCAGCTCCTCTAAAAAGAATTCCTCCCCAGGTGCAATGCTGTACAAAGGCCAGTTCTCCCAAAACCATGCTGATCTACATCAAGTTATGATTGCTCATTGTCTCATTTATGAGGCACATATTTTTGGTGTTTTACTTAATTTGTCTCACCCAGTTACCCCATCTCTTTCTGGTTCTATAATTGCATTCGGATGTTTTTTTATGGGCTCTGGTCTCATGAATCCTCTATCCATTTGTTTTACTTTTCAAACGTTCCAGCAACCCCTCTGTCAATCCTCTTCAAGCTCTCATTCATTCAAAATACAAAATTTCATCTTTTTGTCAACTTTGCCCAAGTTAAAAGCAAATTACTGCGGACGCTGGCACTTAAACAAAAATAGAAAATGCTGGAAAATCTCAGCATGTTTGAGAGCATCTGTGGAGAGAAGATAGAGCTAACATTTTAAGTCTGGATGACTCTTTGTCACAAAGGGTCATCCAGACTTCGAACGCTGGCCTGAACTTTACTGTCTGCTTGCCACAGGAATCGGAGCAGGTGATGGGGCAGACCACAGAAAAAGGAAAGACCATGGGTGGGGTTTTACGGTTTCGGGAAGAGTAAGGCCGTAAAATCTCACCTATTAGTTCTGTTGTCTTTCAACAAACGCTGTCAGACCTGCTGAGATTTTCCAGGATTTTTTTTGTTCAAGTTGTACTGGTTTCCTTCACCCTAGTGAGTTATTTTCATCTTCAAATCCCACTTCAATCTCACTCCAATTTTAATGATCTCCTTATCATACCTTGTCATCTTTCAACATTAAGTATCTTGTCCTCTGCTCTATCATTAAAAGCCTCTGTTAGCCACAACATTCTGCCTTCTGGATTTCCTTCTGCCACGCTACCTTCACTCTTGCAGTTACAATTTTTTGCTCCGCTTATGTTTCTGGTTTGCATCTCAATTCTCTCAATTTATTTGGACTTACTTTTCTTTCTTGTTATAAAATGCTTTGAGGCATCTTCAAGGGGTACTGGGGATATGAAAGATTTTGTTTTATGGCGAATGACAACAAAAGCTTGTAAAAGTTTCTCCTTAGCAGTATACATACAAGTGAACCAGTTTCTTATCATTGGTAAGCCAAAGCATAGTCACTGCATTTATTTCAGTTCCAATTTATGCCATGTGGCTTTCTTATTTTTTCCAAGCATGCAACGAAAAGGGGACTAAATACTTAACAAAGATTCAATTTTTCAAAACACAACTGCTGTCCTCAGCATTTTTGTTTTGGTGTGAATCTTGCCATCAAATAACGTTCTTTTTTTTTGAATGTCGGTGATAAACAGCTTGTATGTAGATCAAATTGAAAGGCCACAGGTGCAGACACTTCAACAAAACAGGGGAACTCTGTATTGCCAAAGACATTCCAAAAATGGATATTATGCCCACACTCATTGGGGATATAAAGTTCAATTCCAAGGTTTGATTAACCAATTAGTTTTTCTCCTCTCTTCCTGAAGGAGGAAAGCTTGGGATGTTGCTTTCCTAATGCAAAATGTTTTTAATGTTCAAAAATGGGCAGGAACAGTAGTAGAGCAATATAGGAATTAGTTTGCTACTGATGGAAATTGTCAATAACGATTGCTTTCACCTCTTAAGACAGTAAAATTTGAGGGGGGAATGTTGATGTTCAGTATCCATCCAACCATCTCAAAATTAAACTGTCAGTAACTTCAGCATTAGTACTTTACTTAAGTGATAATTTTTTTTGTGTAATACAAAATAATGAGAAATGGCATGCTATTCATCTATACTCTAACCAATCCAAATTTTTGCAGATGCTTATGCACTTTAAAACTAGTGGCTGTTCCGATTCCAGCATAACATCACTGCCTTGCATTACTAGTTCTAAGAGACTGTCCATTCTTGAACTTGCTTAAATTGTCTTATCCTTGCAGCATATGCTATAGATTATTTCTTCTAATTTTACCTTCCCAACATTTTGTCATAACTTAGCTGGTAATTTATGATGCTTTTTAATTTTCTTTAAATCAGCATGAAGGTAATAGCACCAATCTCAGTAATGCTGGTACAACCTATACCATCCATTCTTAAAAGGAGGAATAGAAGACATAACTGAAGCTAACAGGAGGACTAAAAACTGTACCAGAGAGAAATAAACAATAATTTTTAAAAATGTGTCTTTTTGGTGTCCTTCTTTGAAGTTGATAACTTTTCAATGCAGTTACTCAGTTTTCTGAAAAAATGTACAGTATTAAGAGAGCACAAGTGAAAATGAGCCTTCAGAATAGAACCTGGAGATTAAATAAAAATGTCAGCCACCCAAATTACATTGCAGGAGAATGTTTTCAAATTGTCAGGAATTTTATAAGTACTCAAAATCAATGACTGCAGGTAGTCACAGATTTATTGACTCCTTATGGCACGGTGCATAGCACTACTGCTTCACAGCTCCAGGGATCTGGGTTCGATTCCCAGCTTGGATCAAAGAAGAAGAAGAACAACAACAACAAAACAGCACGGGAAACAGGCGCTTCAGCCCAACGAGCCCGCACCGCCACCCCGATGTTCCCACCTCTACCCGTGATCCCTGACTATGTTTATTGATCTATAGATTAAAAACCAAATTTGAGACAATTTAGGGAGAATTTGTTTTGCTAATTAGCCTAAGAGTACATCTTTGGGATGTGGGAGGAAACCAGAGCATCCGGAGAAAACCCACGCAAGCACAGGGAGAATGCGCAAACTCCCACAGACACAGGCCCAAATCCATGTATCTGCACAGCACAGCGATAGTCACTGAGCTGTCGTGTTGCCCATCAAATGGTCCAGGTCAAGCGTACACTAAAAATCGAAAAAAATCCAAGAGCAACCCTCTCATGACCCATCGCATGTATGCCCCTTGTTAGACAACAAGGTGGACCAAAGCATCTGTAGGATAAAAACAAGTACATCAATATCATCATCTATTTACACACTTCCCAGGGACTCCCAAGGCTCATGATCCCTATTTTAAATCAGTTTTTTATACCCCTCCATTCCCATTCTGTTCATGTGCCCATCTAAGAATTTCTTAAATAACTCCAGACTACCTGCCTCCACCACTTTACTTGGCAGCGCATTCCACACCCCCACCACCCTCTGTGTAAAAAAAACTCCCTCTAGCATCCAAATTATACCTTACCTCTCTCACTCTAAGCCTGTGACCCCTCGTGCTATTCGAGTCCATCCACTATGTGGAGTTTGCACATTCTCCTCATGTCGGCATGGGTTTCCTCCCACGGTCCAAAGATGCGTGGGTTAGGTTGATTGGCAATGCTAAAATTGCTCTTAGTAATCTGAGATGCATAGATTAGAGGGATTAGTGGGTAAATATGTAGGGAGAGGGAGGGCCTGGGTGGGATTGTGACCAGTGTAGACTCGATGGGGCCAAATGACCTGTCTCTGTTCTGCAGGCATTCTATTCTATTCTTAATGAATATAGAAAAGACCATCATAATAATGTGGCAAAATATAAATAATTTTTACACTACATGAAAATTATAGTAACCCTTCTGGAATAATTCAAAGGGCAGAACATTAATCTGAGTCAAGGAGGAAAGTAAAGGAAATGAATAATGAACGGATTAGAGAAAAATGTGATACAGTATTGATTAACAATAGGTTAGACTTGATCCAAGGATGCTTTATGTAGCAAGGGTTAAAGTAAGGGCAAGTGACAGAATGTTTTGTAGTTCATTAAACCGAGAGTCCATATCTGAAAAGTGGGAACAAACTAATGTTGGTCATATTTTCCAAAAAGGCCAGAAGTATGATTCTGAGAACCAATGTCTGCTATTTTATACATCAGTTTGTATTACAAAAGGATCTTAGTTTATGAGCGAAGACAGTTATTCTACACCAAAATTAGGTTTATTAAGTACAGATTATGCAACTGAATTACTGATATACTTTTGAAAAAAGGAAATTGAATTAATAAATGCTAATCATACGTACTTAATTAAAAAAATGGGGATTAGAAAGCCAAGTCCAACAAGGTATCATCATTTTCAAGAGGTATGGGAGAGTCAAAAGAAATTAACAACAAAACATTGAGTAAAAATATACTTACATTTCTATGAAGTTTTAGGAACTGAATGTCAGAGTTTATAGACAAAATGAAAGTATACTGGAATTTGAAAAAGCAGGATGTTCAGAGAAGACTGGAGGTGATATTTATTTCAAAATGATGCCAACAAAGAAATATGCAGTGCCCACTAGAATGCGTGTTTCCATCACCACTGGTGGCATTATTGGAAATCATGTTCCAAAGAAAATCTAGTATTTTTCTCTCAGACTAGAACTTCCTCCAATTTTCCATAATAAGTTCAAGCTTAAACTATAAGGAAGGCAAAATAAACCAAATGGTGTAATTTTAAATTAAAGAACAATAAGTCCAGTGCACCTATATGGAGATTTTTGAAGAGGACAAGTTGAAAAGGCTGTTTAAAAAAAAATTAATATTAGAATCTTTGGCTCTATACATAGACAAGTAAGGAAATTATGCACTGTTATGACCTTTGTTAAGCTTGGAATATTGTGTCCAATTCAGGACACTACACTTTAGAAAGGAAGTCAATGCCTTAGAGAAAGCGTGCAGGGGACATTTACAAGACGATGACCATAGATCGGGGCCTTTTAAGGACAGACTTTAAAGTTTGCTCCCTACAACAGAGAAAAGTGAGAGGAGATTTAATGGATGCCTTCAAAATTTTAAAATACTGTATTGCCAAGAGGGTCAGACAACAAGGGTATCAAATTGAGATAATTTGTAAAATAATACAGGGAGGGGTAGTATTTTATTTGTGCAATGGACTGTTATGATCAGAAATGCACTACCTGAAAGGGTGGCGGAAGCAGACTCTACTGCAAGAGGAACTGAGTACAAAAATAGAAATGTGATGATTCGGTGGTACAGGGCACTGGAGAGATCATATTTTGCATACTATACTATATCTAGTATTGGTCATCTTATTTAAAGAAAGATTTAAATGCATTGGAAGCAATTCAAAGAAGTTTTACCAGACTAATACCTGGAATAGATGGATTGCCTTATTAGGAAAGGGTGGACAGACAAGATTTGTGTCCGCTAGAGTTCAGAAGAGCAACTTGATTGAAACATATAAGATTCTAAGGATCTTGACAGGGTGGACATGGAAAGAATGATTCCTGTTGTGGGAGAGTCTAGGACTAGGGAGTCACTGTTTAAAAATGAAAATCTCCTTTTAAAGCAGAGATAAGCAGAATTTTTTTCACTCCAAGGTTCTTGAGTCTTTGGAACTCTTTCAATCTTTGAATATTTTTAAGGCAGAGGTGGATAGATTCTTGGTGAATGGGGTGAGGCAGGGGGGAGGGGGGAGTGGGGAAAAATATAAAATAAATCAATATAACTCTGCACCTTGTAATCCATACATTTTCTGCATCTTCAAAAACAACAATGGAACCCTCAATAATGATACATTCAGCAGGAATATATATTTTATTTGTTGATAAATTGCCCAATATTATCTCATGTCAATTGAACCCAGATGGGAATAAAAGTTAAAATCATTAAAAACAGTAAGGCACTATCCTGTTCATCCTAACATTTGCCCACCACCAACTATCCAAGTTAGAAATGACTTGGATTTTCAGAAAAAGATACAACATGAAAAACCCCAACCACAGCATCAAGCCATAGTGTTAGAAAATTGTGACTTTTCTTCTATGATTAGGGTGCTACTATAAGCAAGACACATATACTAAAGTCCACACTCTCCAATACAAGCATTTCATCATTGTTGGACTGTGTACAGCCATAGTACTTAGTAACATATTAATATGGAAGAGTAGATTACATGATGCATTATATTAAGCAAACAAGGGCAATTACAGTAATCTCAAATGGTGGTGTATTCACCATCACAACAAGTAAACTCCCTTTGCCTTCCACGCCAAAGGAAAATCTGGCTAGACTATCTGGACTCAAGCCTTACTGTGCTGAAAGCTCTGCCTACTAAAGGCCAACCAACACGTCAGATTTCCAGCTTATTCACCAGCTCATCTTAATTTTAAATGGTTATAGCATCTTTAAATCATTTTTTGTACAGTACCACACACAAAAAATGTTTTTGCAGTCATTTTTGGAAGTAAAAGCATTGCTCAAAATTGCTCCAGTAAAAACATTTAGATGTTGCATTATCTTTAAATTAGCCATTACCTAGGAAACAGTGCTTAAAGCATCATTGAGCCAAAAAAGATTCAATCAAACTACAACAGCAACCACACTTCAATTAGATATTACAGCATAAGGATGACAGGACTTTTAGTGAAGCAGAGGACAACTTTGAAAAGAAATATATATATATATAAAAATTTGTTTTTTAAATTTTGTTCAGAACTATGATGAGATTCTGCACTCTTGATCCTTGTGTTATTACAGATAATCACCGTACAAATCTGGATATCAAGTATTTTTGTGCCAAAAAAAAACAATAGTTTTTCAGTCCATCCATTCCTGAATAAAAAAGATAGTCAAAATTCAATTAGCATTCATAGACTTCCACTTTCTATGCTACCCATTCTTCTTCCCTAGTTAATTTGTGGCAGGCGGGCAAAGGGATAAAGAATCTCAGCAAATTCTGAAGAAAATTAACGTAAGTATATATTTTTATGTGAATATATATTCTCTACTTCACTCGGAATGTCTGTTCAGTTATCTGATGTAATATCTCATTGAAGTGTGGTTACTATCAAAATATAACAATAAATCAAAATTTTGACATCCTTTTAAATGCAAATTCATTGTTGGGGATTTATACTGGAATGTTGGTATTCCTTTTGTATCTGCAAAGTTAACAAACTGGTACAACAGAAATTCAATATTTATTAGAATTTTGTTCCCCACTTTTCTTTTTCCAGACTCCATTTATCATATGTATGCCTGATTTTACAGGTGGGAACGTAGCTATCTCTAGGCCTTTGTAAACATTCATTTACAACCAGCTGTAACAAAAAGCAAAAAAAAACATTCATATGGAGCATTACGTACTACTGGGACTAAGGTTAGAAAAATCCTTCCCCAGTTTTAAGAACGAAAGAATAGGGTAATGTTTTAACATCGCTCTTCAGCTTCTTTAGCAAGATAAATTAGCACAGATGGTATGAAATCTCTAGTCTGTGATGGAATTACCACATTTTCCCCAGACATTAAAGGAAAAATAAAAAGGAGAAAAAAACATTACATCAGATTATATACTGTGCACATAATTAACTCACAGTAATAGATGGTTGTTGCAAGAATCTTAAAGACTTAGCACCGATTTTTATAATTATTTCAGTAAAGTATTAAAATGAGAGAGTTGATTAGCTCACTTAACAAATGGCTAGCATTTGATTCAGAACACCACCAATAGCACATGTTCGATTCCCATCCCAGTTGTAATAGACTAAGGAGATGCCTCCTTATCCTGCCTTGAAGCACAAGACAATCTCAAACCACCACAGAAAATAGCTAAGGAAATGGCTCAGAACGTAGCATCAAAAAGCAATGATGCAAGGACTTGCCTTCATACAGGCCAAACCTGGAATGAAGGTTGAAAACGAAAACCTGAATCAATACTTTGAAAAGATACTTTACTGAACAAAAATGAACTCCAGTAAACTAGTATCGTATCACATACTATCCTGACTTGCAAATAAATTGCTGTTGCTTCATGGTTATTGGATCAATATCCTGGAACTTCCTACCTAACAGCATTTGGGAGCAGCGTGGCAGTTCATGAAGGCTCAGCTCCACATTTTAAAGGGAAATGCCTTAAACAAATGAAGGAGTGATATGAAGAATAAAGGGACATAATTGTCGTGTGCGTAATTTGCACATTTTCCGTGTCTGCGTGGGTTTTTCTTGGCATTCCTGTTTCCTCCCACAGTCCAAAGATGTACAGATTAAGTGGATTGGTCATGCTAAATTGCCCCTCAGAGTCGGGGGATTAGCAGGGTAAATATGTGGGATTATGGGGATAGGGCCAGGGCAGAATTGTTGTTGGTGCAGACTTGATAGACCAAATGGCCTCTTTCTGCACTATATGGATTCTATGAAGCTTTAAGAAAATTGGAAAAAAAGCAAATTCTGCGAATGCTGGAATCTGAAACCAAGAAAGACAAAATGCTGGAAAATCTTAGCAGGTCTTGCAGCATCTGTAAGGAGAGAAAAGATTTGACGTTTCGAGTCTAGATGAAAATTGGAAAGCTTGTTCCAAGAACAAAGTCAATATTATACTAATTTACACCTTCAATTACAAGTTTCTCTTTCTTTGCCAGTATCGTGGTAGCTAAATGACAATCAGGAATATTTACCCAAAGGAAACAAAGTTATGAGGTTTCATTCTTGCAACATTGAACAAACTTCTATGTTAGCTGATCACAACAGAGCAGTGATGGCATTGAAAGGTTAATTGCAGAGTCTGAAAGTATCAGTCTGAAAGCTGACATCAGTGGATATTGATGAGAAATTTGGATTTGGCTGTGATAGCCGAAGTAATTAAGCATCTATATATTGCAGATGTTAAAAACAGTAACACAATTAAAGTCATAATGGGCACTGTGGTCAAGGTATGATAGGGCAACCAGTAGGTACTGAATTGTATTTACCTAATAAAGAAATTAATCCTTTCAGAAAGGAGGATATAGAACATAGAACGTTACAGCATAGAACAGGCCCTTCGGCCTTCGATGTTGCGCCGACCAATATAAAAAGCAATGCCCCTCCAAACTAAACCATTCCCTTCTCTTCCATATACTTATCAACTAACCTCTTAAACGCCACCAAACTTGGCGCATCTACAACTGCTGCAGGCAGGGCATTCCACTCCCGAACCACCCTTTGGGTAAAGAACCTACCTCTGATATCCGTCCTATAACTATCACCCCTTAATTTAAAGCTGTGTCCCCTCGTGCTAGCTTTCTCCATCCTAGGAAAAAGGCTATCACTGTCCACCCTATCTAAACCTCTAATCATCTTATATGTTTCGATTAGGTCCCCTCTTAGCCGCCTCCTTTCTAACGAAAACAACCTCAAATCCCTCAGCCTCTCTTCATAAGACCTGCCCTCCATACCAGGCAACATCCTGGTAAACCTCCTCTGTACCCTCTCCAAAGCCTCCACATCCTTCTTATAATGCGGGGACCAGAACTGCACACAATACTCCAAGTGCGGCCGCACTAGAGTTTTGTACAGTTGCAACATGACGTTGCGGCTCCGAAATTCAATCCCCATTATGGGATCCCCAATATGGGAACAAAATTGGGCTTTTGAAATAACTGCCTGGTTATGGCTCACTATACACACCAAAGTTATGATTGAGACTGCACTGTCAAATGCAGGAAGGAATTCTGCACTTATATTAGCCTGTGTCATCATATTTAACCAAGAAAACAATATCATTGAAGACAAGATGAAGAATAATCCATGATCCCGAACACCTTCCCTTCCCTTACTGAGGTGAACAGACATACACAAAAGGGAACACAAATGTTAAATTATAGTGCTGGCTGCCTTCCAGCACATCAGTACTTCGTGCAAATATCTAGGACATAGGCTTGCTTATCACTGACAAATTCCAAAAAATAATTATTATACTTTGCTAGCATTCAAAACTCAGCACGATGGACAGTACCACACATTTGGTATTTTATAGCTAATATAACTGTTCAGTACTTGGGCCCCACAGACAGAAAAGTCGATACAGGTTGTCAACTGTGATTTGGCTAATCTCAAAAAGAATAGAAGTGAGAGCATTGGAGTTGGCATTGTCAAATATTTCCCAGCTCTGATTGTGATCCAAGAATCTCTACTAGAAGTGGATACTAGTGATTAAAAAGATAGTTTTCATTGCAATGCATCCCATGTTTGAACAGTTCATTGATAAGTCTCACTCATCAAGATTCATGTTTGGATAATGGACATTTGGGTGAGGTAGCAAAAAGCAACCATTAATCACCCTTCAGAATTGTACTCTACTAAAAATTAAAGGAGGAAAAGAAAGAAAATAAAACATCTGAAACATCCTCATATTATGAAATCCAACTTCTTGGCAGCCTGAAAAAGTTTTATTTTATTTGTAACTTCAAGTGTCACAGTAAGTTGATGGAAACATTTACAACGTCCATCTTTGTAGAAACAAATTTTAGCCTGGCCATAAGCCAACACATACATGACATTTCAAACTAAACCAACTTTTGTATGGTGTAGCATCACTCGAGTGACTAACTCAAGCTTCAAACAAAACAGATACAATTTTATGCATAATATTTGCAATAGATAGTTATGTGAAGGAAAATCACATCAACATTCTGGGAATTACCATTGAGCAGAAATGTAACTGGATCAGCAATATAAATGCTGTGGCTATAAGAGCAAGAACTCAGTAAGAATTTAGCAACACCAATTTATAATCCAACCGATTTATTTGATAGTAAAAACGCGAGCTTTCAACACTGCATTTGCCTGAAGAAGACACAGAGTGTTGAAAGCTCACGTTTTTACTATCAAATAAATCGGTTGGATTATAAATTGGTGTTGCTAAATTCTTACTGAGTTCTTACCACCCCAATCCAACGCCGGCATCTGTATATCATGGCTATAAGAGCAAGACAGAGGCTGGGAACTCTATGAGTAAATTAGCTCTGGACTTCCTAAAACCTGCCCATTATCCATAAGACAATTATCAAAGAACAAAGAACAAAACAACATAAGAAACAGGCCCTTCGGCCCAACAAGCCCGCGCTGCCACCCCGATGTTCCCACCTCTACCTGCGATCCCTGTCAATGTTTATAGAACTATGGATTAAAAACCAAATTTGAGATAATTTAGGGAGAATTTGGTTTGCCAATTAGCCTAAGAGCACATTTTTGGGATGTGGGTGGAAACCAGAGCACCCGGAGAAAACCCACGCAAGCATGGGGAGAATGCGCAAACTTCCACAGACACAGGCCCAAATCCACGTATCTGCACAGCGCAGCGATAGTCACTGAGCTGTCGTGTTGCCCATCAAATGGTCCAGGTCAAGCATACACTAACGACATGAAGCACTAGGATACTCTTGAAAAAAAATTCCAAGAGCAGCCCTCTCACGACCCATCGCGTGTATGCCCCTCGTTAGACAACAAGGTGGACCAAAGCACCTGTAGGATAAAAACAAGTACATCAATATCATCATCTATTTACACACTTCCCAGGGACTCCCAAGGCTCATGATCCCTATTTTAAATCAGTTTTCTATCCCCCTCCATTCCCATTCTGTTCATGTGCCCATTTAAGTATTTCTTAGATAACTCCAGAGTACCTGCCTCCACCACTTTACTTAGCAGCGCATTCCATACCCCCACCACCCTCTGTGTGAAAAAACTCCCCCTAGCATCCAAATTATACCTTACCTCCCTCACCCTAAGCCCGTGACTCCTTGTGCTATTCGAGTCCATCCAGGAAAAAGCTTAACCCTGTTTACTCTATCTATACCCCTCATAATCTTGTACACCTCTATTAGATCTCCTCTAAGTCTACGTCTTTCAAAGGAAAACAGTCCCAATTTGCCTAATCTCTCCTCGTAACTCAGACCTTCCATACCAGGCAGCATCCTGGTAAACCTCCTCTGCACTCTCTCCAGACTCTCCACATCCTTCTGGTAGAAGGGCAACCAGAACTGAACGCAGTATTCCAAATGAGGTCTAACCAACGTTTTATACAACTGCAACATTAAAGGCCAGCTCTTGTACTCTATACCCCTTTTTATAAAGGCTAACATACTATATGCTTTCTTCACAACCTTCTCCACTTGCTCTGCCACCTTCAGAGACTTGTTCACTGCACCTCCAGGTCCCTCTGCATTTCTATACTCTTAATAGGTCTACCCTTTATCATATACCTCCCCCCTACATTCTTTCTCCCGAAATGCATCACCTCACATTTCACATTATCAGGATTATCATTGAATAATCTCCCCAGTTGCTTGGACAATTGCAATTCCATCTACATTCAAGAAGCTCAAAATCATGCAAGACAGAGCAGCCATCTTGACCAGCACCCCATCAACCACCTTAACATTTGTTCCCTCCAACACTGACATACAGTACAAGCAGTGTGTGCCATCTACTGACATACTGTAGGAGGAAGGTTACCATCTACAATGTGCATCTGCAGCAATTTGCCAAGCCTTTGTTATCAGCACTTTCCAAACCCACATCCCCTACTATCAAGAAAATCACCCAGCAGACTCATGGAACACCACCGCTTGCAAGACTCCTTTAAGCCACATACCATTCTGGCATAACTATTTTATCGTTCTTTCATTGTCACTGGGTCAAACTCTAGGAATTTTTTCTTTAGCAGTGCTGCGGATGCATTCACATCACAAGTACTGCAGAAGACTGAAGATGATGACAGCCTTCTCAAGGGCAATAAATACTGAACTTGCCAGCAATATTCACACCCAGCTAGCACAATGGTTAGCACCGCTGCCTCACAGTACCAGGGTTAAATTTTTGACCTTGGAGATTGTGTGGAGTTTTCACATTCTTCCTGTGTCTGCGTGGATTTCCTTTAGGTGCTTCGGTTTCATCCCACAGTCCAAAGATGTGCAGGTTAAGTGGACTGTTCATGCTAAATTGCCCCTTAATGTTCAAAGATGTGTAGGTTAAGTGAATTAGCCATAGTAAATGCATGGGGGGGGGGGGGGGGGGGGGGGGGGTTTTGACTTGCAAAACTGTCAGTGCAGACTTGATGAGCTGAATGGCTCCTGCACTGTAGAGATTCTATAGTTCAATGATTACATCAGTCACTCATGGACATCTTTGCCCAAGTTCAGTTCTTCTACCATAACCTTCTACCATAATGTGCTTTAGAACATAGGCTGCACAACCAGAATCATATTTTTTTCTCCCATTGGATCAAAGTTACAGTGCATTTGGCCTCTGCTCTCCTGATTTAGTGGAGTGAGTTGCTGAACTACTTGCCTCCTCTTAAGTTCAAGTTAATAAGCAACAACAGTGAAAATCTTCATCTAGAACAAAATAAACAGAAAATCTGTAAACGTTGATGCAACTTATTTTGGGGTCAACATTTTTTAAACTTTCAAAGTTTGGAAAAACATATATTGACCAAATGCTGAATTACCTTTAACAGGCTTTCAACTGCATTTGCTTTCAATATGAAGTCTAGAGTACTCTTCCATAGAGATACCAACGAGGGAGTAAGAGAATTAAATTCTCCCTACACAATTAGTCAAGCTCAAGACGATGCACATTTAAAATCTGGTACCTGCACGTATTAGACTATATTTGTTTACACAAAAAGGGTACACCATTGTTTAATTCCAAAAAAAAATCACATTCACAGAAAATATCAACACAAATGTTAGTGATACATGTTCATTATTTTGCTCCTCTTACAGACAGCTAATTCTACCCATACCACTTACACAATAATGGCACATTACTGATCTCCACGAACAGCATGTACAAAGGCTAGGATAGCGCAGGTGGATTAGTTTTTAACTGAAAATTGCATTGCAGTTTGTAACACTACAATAAACATGAACTAGGAACAACTAGAGCCGTAAAGTACAATATTCATAAACAAGTAAACAACACGTACGTTCAAATAGTAGCAAAAGTAATATGAGCACTCAAGAGCTGAGAAGAGTTGCTGTATGTCTTTTTATGCTTCAGATTATTTGTTCAGATCGCCAAAGAAAAGGGAAATACAATTACATATCCTTGTCCTATATTGGCATTTGGAACTTTAAAAGGCACTGGGTAGTTTCAAATCAATTTTCTTGTGCCCATTTGACAATTGATATGTTTTGAGGTTTAAAACAGATTGTTCTTTGGTCTAATGAATTCAAGCAACTGCATATTAGATTATGCGACATAGCACCAATCTGTAAGTTTTCTAGTTTGGAATTGAGAATTATAATAATGGTACCAGCATGCTGAAGCTCGACAAAATTGTGTCAAGTCTATCTGTGGGGAAATTTCTGACTGTCTGAAAACAAAGGTTTTTCTTAGGCATGAATTTTCCTCGGACTTCTTAGGGACAGAGGGAATGGCAGAGATCCTGAATGAATACTTTGCGTCAGTATTCACGAAGGAGAGGGGCTTGTTGACAACTCCTGTCTCTGGGGGAACTGTGGACCAGTTGAGGGAAGTATCCATAACGAGGGAGAAAGTGTTAAAGCTTCTGCATAGCATTAAAACTGATAAATCTCTGGGGCCTGATGGCATTTATCCCAGGCTGCTTAGGGAGGTGCGACGTGAAATTGTTGGGCCTCTGACGCAAATCTTTGTCTCTTCTTTGGACACAGGTGAGCTCCCAGAGGACTGGAGAATAGCTAATGTTGTACCTTTGCTTAAAAATAGTAGGGATAACCCTGGAAATTATAGGCCAGTGAGTTTGACATCAGCGGTAGGGAAGCTGTTGGAGGGGATTCTTAGAGATAGGACATATAGGCACTTAGAGCGTTGCGATCTGTTTAGGGATATGCAGCATGGCTTTGTTAAGGGGAGGTCGTGCCTTACGAATCTGGTAGAATGTTTTGAGGAGGTGACGAAAACGGTGGACGAAGGGCGAGCCATTGATGTCATCTATATGGATTTCAGTAAGGCGTTTGACAAAGTCCCTCATGGGAGGTTAGTTGAAAAGGTCAAGGTTCATGGGATACAAGGACAGGTAGCTAGACGGATAAGTAACTGGCTTAGTAATAGGAGGCAGAGAGTTATTGTGGAAGGGTGTTTTTCAAGCTGGAGGTCAGTCACTAGTGGTGTGCTGCAGGGCTCAGTACTGGGACCTCTTCTATTTATAACATACATAAATGATTTGGAAGAGGGAGTAAATGAATGATCAGCAAGTTTGCAGATGATACAAAGATGGCTGGACTTGCGGATAGTGAGGAGCATTGTCAGGCGATGCAGCAGGACAGAGATAGGCTGGTAACTTGGGCAGATAGATGGCAGATGGAATTCAATCCTGATAAATGCGAGGTGATGCATTTTGGGAGAAAGAATGTAGGTGGGAGGTATATGATGAAGGGTAGACCTATTAAGAGTATAGAAACGCAGAGGGACTTGGGGGTGCAGGTGCACAAGTCTCTGAAGGTGGCAGAGCAAGTGGAGAAGGTTGTGAAGAAAGCATATGGTATGCTAGCCTTTATAGGAAGGGGTATAGAATACAAGAGCTGGCCTTTAATGTTGCAGTTGTATAAAACGTTGGTTAGACCTCATTTGGAATACTGCGTTCAGTTCTGGTCGCCTTACTACTGGAAGGATGTGGAGACTCTGGAGAGACTGCAGAGGAGGTTTACCAGGATGCTGCCTGGTATGGAAGGTCTGAGTTACGAGGAGAGATTAGGCAAATTGGGACTGTTTTCCTTTGAAAGACGTAGACTTAGAGGAGATCTAATAGAAGTGTACAAGATTATGAGGGGTATAGTTAGAGTAAACAGGGTTAAGCTTTTTCCTAGGATGGACTCGAATAGCACGAGAGGTCACGGGCTTAGAGTGAAGGGGGTAAGGTATAATTTGGATGCTAGAGGGAGTTTTTTCACACAGAGGGTGGTGGGGGTATGGAATGCGCTGACAAGTAAAGTAATGGAGGCAGGCATTCTGGAGTTATTTAAGAAATATTTAGATGGGCACATGAACAGAATGGGAATGGAGTGGTAAAGAAAACTGTTTCAAAATAGGGATCATGAGCCTTTGAAGTCCCTGGGAAGTGTGTAAATAGATGATCATATTGATGTACTTGTTTTTATCCTACAGGTGCTTTTGTCCACCTTGTTGTCTAACAAGGGGTATACACGCGATGGGTCGTGAGAGGGCTGCTCTTGGATTTTTTTTGAGAGTATCCTAGTGCTTCACATCGTTAGTGTACGCTTGACCTGGACCATTTGATGGGCAACACGACAGCTCAGTGACTATCGCTGTGCTGTGCAGATATATGGATTTGGGCCTGTGTCTGTGGGAGTTTGCGCATTCTCCCCGTGCTTGCGTGGGTTTTCTCCGGGTGCTCCGGTTTCCTCCCACATCCCAAAGATGTGCTCTTAGGCTAATTGGCAAAACAAATTCTCCCTAAATTGTCTCAAATTGGTTTTTAATCCATAGATCTATAAACATGGACAGGGATTGCGGGTAGAGGTGGGAACATCGGGGTGGCGGCATGGGCTCGTTGGGCCGAAGGGCCTGTTTCCCATGCTGTTTTGTTCTTTGTTACTTTGATTATGCCACAAAATTTTGACTTGTCACACAGCATTTTCCAGTCAGTGACTATTGAAAAAAGTGGAACGTATTTGGAATTTCAGATGGGCCATTTTGCAACCAGGTTTTCAAGGGGACAGAACCGGATATATAAAAATAACTGGTCAAATCCAAGACAGTGTCACAATAGATGGTGTAGTGCAAGAGGCATATGAAAACATTTCATGAGCTCATTCATCACCTCAAATGTGCTCAATCACTGAATAGAAATATCCCAGGTTTGGTTCTTACTGTCATTATCTGACCAATCAGGACAATAAAATAAGCAGAACAGCTGACCACAGCAGAAAGGATAGGGAAAAAATGAAAAGCAGATTTCCCACCTCTGATCACTATCCGGTTATTATATATATTTAGTATCACTGTAAAATTCAACACATTTAAATCTGTTAAAGACAAATTTTATGTTAAAGAAATGTTATTTTCAGCAGAATCAGGGCTGAAGTCAGAAAACCCAAGCCAGAGCACAGCAGGATGTGTGATTGCAACGGGTAAAAGAACACAAAGTTAAGCTTGAAGTAGCATCCATCTGTCTCAGAAGACAAAGGATTGCACCCAGGATGTACATTACTTCTTACTGAAGATCATCTATGCTATTTGAAAATCAAGTCAGAAGGGAATTTGGCCACACAGTCATACATGTATAAGGAGTTTAATAAAGGGCTGAGGACACAGCCTTGGGAGACACAGGTGTTAAGGATAATTGCGGAGGTGTTGTTGTTGCAATCCTTACTGATTCTTTTTCTTCTTGTGCTGTACTGACATAAACCATGAAGATGGAGTGTCCTCTCCAGGGTTATCCTGGGAAAAGGAATTGGAGTTACCCAAACTTCGGGGCCCCTTCTCATTATTTCTAGCATCATCCAAAGGAAAAGATGAATATGGTTTGATACCAACTTTGCTTTGGAGAGTTGCCAGAAAGACTGATAAGATTACTGACTTCACTCTGGATTTTTTGTCATTATGCCATAAGCAGCCTTCTCTCCTGAGACACCCACAAGGCAATGGGCCTATTTACTCAAAGTCAGGAGTTGAAATGTGGGCACCAAGGCAGAACCACACACCTCAGGGCCTGCCCTCCTCAGAGTCTCTTGCAGTTTAGCTTATGGCCTCTAAATACCCAGCTTACATATATCACCACAGGCAGGCATTACATAGGGCTCAATAACGAAGAGGCTATGTGCTGCCTAGAAAGGTTTACACACTCGCTCTTTCCTCAAATACTTGTATTGCTGGTCAGTAGTAAGTGCTAAAAGCAAGAGGTGACAAGCAGACTGTCTACTATGCACATCAAACAGACACATCAATTAGTAGCCACAAATTAATTGTAAATTAATTAATTAGCTATTAATTGGAAAATGCAGTAACCAGTCCACCTTAATTATAACTGTGGACTTCTAATAAATTCTATTTCTGTAGGTCACATACAAGTTAACTTCTGAAGAATCAAATAGTCCTTCCAAAAAATGAGGGGCCTTTCATACGCCAAGTATAAAATGCGAACAGCTAGTATTGCTGATTGCTATTTTGAAATTGAAAAAGGATATAACATCAGTAATTCAAATTTAATCAACGTTAACAAATGATCTGACTTTACACTGGAAAGCAGTTTTGACTCGATTCTTTTTACAAGAGGAGCTGTTTAAGTTCATTGGTCACCATTCATAGCCTATTCTCTGTCAGCATACCTTAAACTCCTGCACATCATCCTGACAACGTAGCACATACTGCCTTGTGGATCACAGGGCAGCATGGCAGCACAATGGTTAGAATTGCTGTTTGACAGTGCCAGGGATCCAGGAACAATTCTGACCTTGGGTAATTCTTCTTGCGTCGACATATGTTTCCTCTGGGTGCTCAGGTTTCCTCCCACAGTCCAAAGATGTGCAGGTTCGATGGATTGGACAAGATAAAGTTGCCCCTTTGTGTCCCAAGATGCATAGGTTAGATGCATTAGCTGTGGTCAATGTGTGGGGTTACAGCAATAAGGTGGTGGGGGGACTTGGGTAAAATACTCATCAGAAATTCAGTGAAGACTCGATGGACTAATGGTCTTCTTTTGCACTCTAGGGATTCTATGATTCTAAGATCTCCTACATTGACAATATAAAGTAAGTGCAATACTAAAGATATATTTCTGTACTGAAAATTTGAGACAGCCTCCTAACTCCGTAGAGCCCTAATACACTGGCAGCTTGTAGACAATGGCTTGCACTTGTCTCCCGTACTGTGTTAACACTCTATAGTGAAACTGTAGTGTCCTGTCCAAGGCACAAGCCTGGGCAAAATTTAGGGAGACTCTGGGATGTCCAAATGTCAGGATCTATCCCTCAACATCCCTAGTCAAATCTATAAGAATGAAAAACAGTATGTTTGACACCAGCTTTGTTCCTGAAATTATGGGAAAGATTACATATTAATACATCTGTCTACCTTTGCACTCCACTCAAGATTTTTTTTTGCCATAATTTAGCCTTCAACTTTCAAGGTATTCACAAGGCAGTAGAGCTAGCTATTCACACATAGCTGGGAGTTTGCATCATGAATGCCAGGCATGTACATAAGCCAGTAAACCTGCTTGGCTAGGTTTCAAACATCCTCAAGCGTTCCTCTAAAGCTTTAGCTGCAGGCCCCGGTTTGTGTGCACCGGTACAAGAACTTTGATGCTGATGATGGCTGTGTACTGACACGGAAAGTCTTACACATTTAACTTTATCTCATTGCTGTTGGCCAGTTGTATAGGCTTAAAATGGGAAACAAACAGCAAACAAAAGTAGAAAGTACTCTAACTTTTCACCCACACAATAAGTGCATAAATCTAAACATGCATTTATTAGCTAAAAAATGGGGGATTAACTTATGCATCAAGTACAGGACTAAACATGAAATTTTGGGATTGTCTCATACATTCGATCAATTTAAATCCTGCCATTTTGTAGATTTTTTTAGTATATTGAACTATATTTTTACTGTCTATACAATTTTATGGTTTAAATAAAAAATAAAGCAAACT